>JBAMBR010005753.1:0-11611 GCA_037044475.1 Zaprionus obscuricornis | reverse complement strand
TGTAGAAGGGAAATAAAAATGATTTTTTGTTATTTTTTTATTCAATTTTTTTTTTTTTATTATTATAAAATACAAAAGAATGATGTAATAATAAAGTTGAAGTTTTGTCTATTCAAGTTTTATTCATGTTTTTTTTTTAGCGCTTTATGTATCTGTGTATCTGTGCATAGAAATCTCAATCAATCATCAAACAGTTAAAGATATGGAAGTGTTTATTTTGTAAAGAATTTTATTCGACAGTTAGATTTGACATTGCGTCATATTCAGAGAGAGAGAGAGCAGAGAGAGAGAGTGAGAGACAGAGAGAGACAGAGAGAGTGAGGGGTAAACAAACTTTAAGCCTATTCGTTAGCTTTTAAGCTGTCCCACATTTACGGTACCATAACGCTTAACATTTTCAAAAAGAATTTAATGCTGTTGCTGTTTTTTCTGTTGCTGTTGCTGTTTCTGTATTTTTTGCTATGTTTATGTAGCGGAAATCGTACGAATAGTTTATCTACTTTTGGTACGATTTCCGCTACATAAACATAGCAAAAAATACAGAAACAGCAACAGCAACAGAAAAAACAGCAACAGCATTAAATTCTTTTTGAAAATGTTAAGCGTTATGGTACCGTAAATGTGGGACAGCTTAAAAGCTAACGAATAGGCTTAAAGTTTGTTTACCCCTCACTCTCTCTGTCTCTGTCTCTCACTTTCTCTCTCTGTCTCTCTCTCTCTGAATATGACGCAATGTCAAATCTAACTGTCGAATAAAATTCTTTACAAAATAAACACTTCCATATCTTTAACTGTTTGATGATTGATTGAGATTTCTATGCACAGATACACAGATACATAAAGCGCTAAAAAAAAAACATGAATAAAACTTGAATAGACAAAACTTCAACTTTATTATTACATCATTCTTTTGTATTTTATAATAATAAAAAAAAAAAAATTGAATAAAAAAATAACAAAAAATCATTTTTATTTCCCTTCTACAGTGTTAACGACAACAACAACAACAGCGACTGTCGACAGCAGCAGCAGCAGTGGCAGCATTAGCAATAATAATGTAATATCTGCACAGGAACAAACATCAGTGCGCTCAACAAGCATTGAGCCAATCACTTCAACGGAGCCAACAACTACACCACGCGCTGAAAGTGCAGTATTTCATCAGACGGAGACAGATAAGACACATATACAACATATACCGCTGAGAGATGAGCATGCTGAAAGCGTTGGCGATGATGCGACAACTGAACAGCAACACGAATTGCATGAACAGCAGCATGAATTGCAACAACAGCAGCAGCATGAAGAGCAGCAGCAACAAAATGAATTGTTGCTTAATCAAATATCGAATGAAAGCGATGATGATGCCAAAGATTTGAATAATTTTCGACATCCGGCGACACTTATAACTGCCAGCAATAGCAACAGTGAAGAGAATGAGCCCAATGCCAATGAGAATGAAAGTGATAGCGACAAGTCAGCAGCAGCAACTACAACTACAACGACGACGACATCGACGACGACGACGACTACAACGTCACCAACAACAACAGCAGCAGCAGCAACAATAATAACAAGTGAGTCAGAAGATCCCTATCATGTGCATATACTGTCCGAGAATCATGATCGCCTGGCCGAGCATGAAGATTATCAAATGCTTTCGAGCAGCACCGAAGAAACTGAATCAGCAACAACACCAACAACAACAACAACAACGACGACGACAACAACGACGACAGAGTCGATTGGTGGCATTATTGTCAGTGTGGAGAACAAGCCGACAGCCGAGCCAGAGACAACATCAACATCTCGCGCACGCGCCATGCATATGAATGAGCCTGAAACTCATTTACAGACTGCAACAGAGACTGGCACAGCAACAACAATTGCAGAGGCAGAGGCACAGTCAGAGGCAGAGGCACAGTCAGAGGCCACCACTAGTTGTACCACAGGGTGCAGTGGAAGAGGGTCCAGTGATTAACATTATTGAAGGACAGCATATGCTGCATATGCAGCAGCAACTAAACGAGGACGAAACCAGCTCAAGCTCAAGCTCAACCACAACTACAACAACAACAACAACAACTGAAGCAGCAACAACAACAGCAGCGGCAGCAAATGATACACCATTTGTTGCATATGCTGGTGAGGGACGTTCAGCTGGCAGCGATGAAGATGCTGAATTATTATTCCGTCACAATGCTAGCATGCAGCAGGCGCTAATGGATCTTAGTGATGTTAGCATGGATGATGAGCGCACTGACTCAATGACAACTACAACAACAGTAGCAGCAGCAGTAACAGCAGCAGCTGAAACTACAACAACAAGCACAACAACTATGCAACCGGATACGGAAGTGCCAAAAATTGTTGAAATCACAGCCAGCGGTGATATAATGCAACGCGAATGCAAGGCCAATAATAGAAGCTATAAGGTAAGTGCATAAGAATATATATATTATATATATCGCAAAATCTTGTTACAAGGTAAGTGCATAAGAATATATATATTATATATATCGCAAAATCTTGTTGAAAGTTTGCCACATGCTTAGCATATTTAATCAGCCAAGTTTGTAACTTTGACTCCCACTTTAGTCAGCATCTCAGCTGCATCTCAAAAATTGCATTATCCTACTCCCTAGAGACTGTTTTATACATTTTATGTAGAGCCGCCCCCGTTTTTGGCAAACAGCCGCCAAAAAAAATCTTACACTTCCTGGCACGCAATTTAACAATTTGCCGTCGCCTTGTCGTAACTTTATTGCATAATGCTCAACGAGTTTAGGCCACTCATAAAAAAAAAAAAAATAAAACCGGTCAGCGACAGCAACAGCAACAACAACAACAGCAGCAACAGCAGCTTTGCTCAGTTTGTCGCAGCTGTTGCTGTTTTTGCTTGTTGCAGTTGCCGTTTTGCACTCCAAAAATATTTTTACATTTTTTTTTTTGGTGCACATTTCCCTCTGCTTGTCTTTCCATTTATAATAATTTTTATTTTTTTTTTTTTTGTTTTTCATGTTTTTTTTTTTTTATTGCGGTTTCATGCTGTTGATGCTTGGGCAAGCAACAATTATGCAAATATTTTGCGCGCCTTAAAAATCAAAAAATCAGTCAAGAAATTCCAGCAAATTGCTGGGCTGTGATTGATGCTGTTGTTGCAGTTTGCAGTTTGCAGTTTGCAGACTTATGGGCTGCCTCAGCATTTACTTAACAGGCAAACATAAATATGTCAATCTGTATGCGCATGTCAATTGTTGTTAGAATTATAGTAGTATATAGTATATAGTATATGTTATTCTGCTCGATTATCTATCATCTAATTAACATCAGCATCTAATTTCCATAAATTGCAACACGCCTTTCAACGTCTGTCCGAGTGTGACGTGTTCATCAGACGTTGCACCCGTTTGCCATAAGACAATCGACGAGTCACGTACATTATTTGCGCAAATGGACTGCAGTCCGTGTTATAGCAGCAACAGCAGCAGCAGCAGCAGCAACACAAGCAACAGCAGCAGCAGCAACAGCAACAGCAGCAGTAACGCCTTCGGCTGGCACTACTGACCAACCCATTTGTTAATGTTACTCTTGCTGTTGCTGCTCTTGCTGCTGCTGCTGCTGATATTACTTTGTGTTGCTGCTGTTGTCGTGCTATTGTTGGTGTTGATTTTGTTTTAATTAAACGGCCACTTGGCCATTTTTATTTTTTTTTTTTTGCATTATTCGTTACTCTACGTTAACAATGTAATTTAAGTCTCAAGCTTTTTTTTAACGCGCTTCTCGCTGTAATTAAATATAAAAAAAACTTATGATTATTATTATGATTCTTGCACAAATTGTATCATTTTGTGCAGCATAGTATACCCTATAATTTTACACTACTTGAAGTATTCTGACAGACTCTAAAGGCAACTAAATTATACTTCTATCTAATTACAGAGTATTTTATAGTTGCGCTACATTTCAATTTAAATATTCTTGGCGCTTTATTTATTTTTTTCTTTTACATATTTACAAATAATTTTTTAGTGTATTTTGCAGTGTAATGCAGCGATAATTCAATTTAGTTATTAATATTTTTTTTTTTAATTTTTTTCTTATTTTTTTTTTAAATTTTTTTTCTTATTTTTTTTATAAATGTTTTTAATTGTTTTTTTCTTGGTTTTTTCTTGTTTTTGTTTTTTTTTTTAATTTTTTTTTGTACTTTTCATAATCGAGTTTGCGGCACGCTTCGATATGAAATAATTTTTTGCTTTCACTTTTAATGAATTGTTGCTGCTGCTTGCTGCTGCTGCTTCCCTTTGCCTTCCTCAACAGTTCCACCCCTGCTGCATCACGCCTGCCATAACTATAGTCAATTTTGTGCTCTGTTATTTCTTATAAATTGCGATCGATCGATCGAGCAGCGGACACGTGCAACATGCCAAGCCGCATGCCACATGCCACAAATACCATTTACACCGCACAAGCATATATACATATATGTATATATATATATTCAACACACAATTTACTTGATTAGACTACGATGTGGTTTACTATGCCACAAAGATTACTATGTGTGCGCGCGCTTACAAGTCTTTTTGAGCTTTGAGCTCTGTTAATCGTGTAGCTATAAGTTTATGAGTTTGAAGATTTAAGATTCTTGTGAAGAACGATTAAAGTTGTTGTAAGCGTCTTAGTCTTCACTAGACAAGTATTAAAAGATCTTGTGCAAAGGGCGTGAAAAACCACACGTCGAGAGCAATATATTATATATGTTCGTTTAACATGAACGTTAAAAATTTAATTAAAAAAAAACTAAAAAAAAAAAAACAGAACAAAGGAATAAATTTATCGATAGATGAAAAGGCGCCCTCTATGCAAAAGCAAAACAAAAGACTTAGGCAACGAACGCGATTCAAATCTATTAATCTATCAGCATGGCCATTTTATATTTAGCTGAGATTACCTCCAAGTGTGCGTGGGTTGAGTCTAGACTCGTCGCGTCGCATTGCGTTGTCGACAAAAGTTGTTCAGAAAGCACGTTTAACCGGCGCTTTGACATATTTGGTTATTGGTGCACTCCAAAAACTACTAAAAACTCAATGTCAGTTTCGGTCTCTGCAAACGAGACTCAACTTCACAAAGCAGGAAATATTTTGCAAAACATTTTCTTTTATTGCTCAGCAAGTCGTCAAATGATCAAATGTTCAAATGATGATTGATGACTTTGTACTCTGCAAATTGACGCAAATCTATGCCCCACCCCATGCTACCTTTCACATCAGCAAAAACAAAAAAAAAAAATTCCTTAGCTACTAAAAAAAACTGGCACAGCGCTCAAAATTCACTGTGAGATTACCCGACAATTGGGTCACAATTCTAAAATGAAAATAAACTAATGATTATTGTGCTGAGAAATTGACGAGTAGCGAAAGCTGTAGAAATGTAATTTGTGATGTGATTTTCATGTGATGCCAAAATGTATAACTGCAATTTATTTCTGCTCAATTAATGCCACAATACATACTCATAAGTGTATATAATTTTGTTATGTTTATAATCTGCATCATTAATGATTTCATATAAATTTGTATACATTTTTATTATTTATATTGTTAATTTAACAATTATCATTAATAATAATTTTTATATTTGTGTTTTCCTGTTTACGAATTTCAAACATCTTCCTTAATTTTGCTGGGTGCGTGTCCGATTATTTCGTATAGTTTTAAACAAGCTGCGTTGCTGTCTTAAAGCTACAAAAAGACAATTAAAAATATTTAATTAATTTTATATGTTTTTTTTTTTTTTTTTTTTTACCTGCGGGTTAATAAACTTTTTTATTTATTTATTAAAAATTAGACTTAAATTTTATTTTCATAATTTTTTTGAAAAACATTAAAAATATAATTATAATAAAAATAAATTATTTTATGCTTTTATTAATTTTTTAATATTTATTTAATTATTATTTAATATTTTTCAAATGTTAAAAATATAATTATTATAAAAAATAAATTATTTAATATTTAAATTTGTTTAATTACAATTTTTAGCATGGCGAGATCATGGAACGCGACTGCGATGATCGTTGCACTTGCAATCGCGGCGAATGGAACTGTGAACCACGCTGCAAAGGTGCCACATATCCACGTGGCAGTCAACGCACCATGGCCAATCCTCATTGCCATGAACGCGTTGTCGAGCAGGATGAATGCTGTAGAATTATGGAATGTGATGAACCATTGTTAGAGCCCAGTGTAGCAACATCTGATGCGGAAGAGCCAACTATGGCTAATGGTGAGCAAAGCGAAGGTAAGTGCAAGTCAAGATATATAAGTGAATGCAGAGAAAGTTGAAATATGTTTTGGTATAGTTAATGCTTTTTATTTATGCGCTCTTTATGCCATATGCGATGATCATGCTTTAACGCTGTGTTTTCTATGCATTTCATAAACGTCACGTGCATCTCACACCTACGTAATACATATACATGCGTGCCATATATACACACATATATATACACACATACACACGCAACTATGCAGGCAACACACCCAAGCCACGCAACGATTGTCATTATCAAGGCGGCGTCTACAAATTCCGCGAACGTAAGGAGATTGGCTGTGAACAGATCTGTCATTGTGATGAAGGTGGCATAATGAACTGTCGCCCACGTTGCCCAGAACGTAATCATACGCGTGCCGACAAGTGTGTTTATGTCAAGGATCCCAAGGATGTCTGTTGCCAACTGGAATTGTGCGATGTGACGCTTGATGATCATGAACAACAGCAACCATTGGGACCACTGCATGGTGGACAGAATAGTATTGGTGACGATGTGGAACAACAGGAGCGCAGTTATGGCAGCTTGGATGCACAGGCACGTGATGCTGGTGGTGCTACAGCCACTTGTAGCTTCAAGGGAACTCAATATGAGGTTGGACAACAGTTCCGCGATGGCTGCGAACAGTTGTGTATCTGCAATGAGCAAGGAGTACATTGTGCCAAGGTAGAATGTCCATCGACCTTTGGTCTTGACGTATTAAATCCACATTGCATACGCTGGGAACCAGTGCCTGCCGACTTTAAGCCAGTGGCACCTCATTGTTGTCCCGAGAGCATGCGTTGTGTGGACAATGGCACCTGCACATATCAAGGCATGGAGTTTGAAAATTGGTCACCTATTCCAACAAATCTGACGGGTAAGTAATCCAAGTCATAATCATTATCATAGACATAGTCATACTTCATATACACAATTTCCCATAAAGGTTGTGAGCAGCATTGTTATTGTGAAAATGGTCGCGTTGAGTGTCGTCCAGCTTGTCCGCCAGTGTTGGCCTTGCCGCCAGCAGATTTACCCTGTGATCATGCACAGGCACGTCTGCTGCCTATACCCGAAGATGAATGCTGCAAGCATTGGGCTTGCGCTCCAACGGCCAACCATGGCCAGCAGTCTGTGGAGGAGCACGAAAATCATGAGCAACATCATCAGTTGACAGAGAAACCATCTGCAGCGCCTAATGGTAATTATGGCTGAATGACATTTTCATTGAAATTATTTCGCAAATATTTATTGCATGCAAAATGTTAACTGATATCGAAATTTAACAGTTCTCTGGTAACTGCAGCATGTTTACAGCGCTGTTAACACTACAAGAAGAATAATTAATCGATAATTTTCGATAGTCATTTGTCATTTGAAATATTTGAAATTCAAATAATTTTTATTTGACTTTCAATTCAAAATATATTTTTTATTATTTATTTTTATGTTCTTGTAGTTTTAACAGTTTTATGTTAATTAATTAATAATTATTGGAAATCAATTGAAAAACATATCGAAAGCATTTTTTTCATATTTCTTGCATGTTTTTTTTAAAGCATTTTCAACCATTTCCATTTCCATTTCCATTATGATTTCATTTTATTTCATTCATGTTCATTCATGTTTATATTTTCTTTTTATGCTTTTGCTATTTAATTTTGCATTCCTTATCTCCTGTTTCTTCTTTCTCTTCTCTTTCTCTTTCTTTTCTATTGACTTTGATTTTATGCCTTATTATTATTATTATTTTATTTTATTTTTATATTTATTATTTATTTTCTACGCTCATAAAAAATAATTCACGCTATGCATTTGTAAATATTCAAAATCAAATTCCATTCAACATGCAAAACGATATCAGATACCACACCAACAACAACAACTACTACAAGTATAACAACAACGACAGCGACTGCAACAACGACAACAGCTAAAACAACAACAACAGCAACAAAACCATTGGAATTTGATTATGAGAAAAAGCCAACATTAGGCGCCTTCTATCCCACATTGGATGGCAAACCACCAAAATCGAGCACGGGTCTCTATGAGAAGCACGATAAGCCGCATAAGAAAGCACAACAGCAGCAGCAACATCAGCAACAACAGCAACAGCAAAATGATATCAAATACGATGTGCACGAAGATCAGCAGGAAGATGAGGAAAATAATGCAGCTCCATTGCCGCCAGGTGCTGGATTTGTGCCACTACAACTGGGCGGCCACTACAATGACTACCAGCAGCAACAACAACAACACCATCAGCAACAGCAGCAGCAACATCTTGGACCCTATGGCTTTTACAATCCTTCAAAGCCCGCCTATGATGCTTATAATCCCTATGAGCCTTATGACATTAATCCCAATGGTATACCACAGGGCAAGCCACCACCGGCGCCTACTAGTCAATCCGATCTATTTAATATACTTGGTGCTGAACAACCCGGACACAATCATCCTGCACAGTTGCCACCCCAGAAGGATAATCATAATCTGCCATCACATGTGAGAATTGAACAGATTCTGCAGCATCTGCAGCAAAGTGTGCCTGGCGGACCACCGGGAGCACCAGCGCAACAACAACAACAAAGACCTGGCCAACCACATTATGTGCCCATTGTGCACAGTGGAGTGCCACCGCCACCACCACCACATGGCATTGCCATAGTTGATGGGCAACCGGTGGCCTATGAGAGTTATCCCTTGATTCCTGGTCTGGGTGTCCCACCAGCACTACATCATCCACAGCAACAGCTATCCCAGCATCAACATCAACATCAGCAACTTCAACATCAACAGCAACATTCGCATCAGCAACAAAATGAAGCTTTACAGCAACAGCCAACGATAATACCCAGCTCCAGCACTAGCTCTGGTCTCTCCACTCAAGCCAGCGAGCACAGTCTGCATCAAAGTCAAAATGGCATTCCCACCCAAAGTCAAAGCCCAAGCCCAAGCCAGAACTCCAGCCAGGATAAGCGGCCAACAACCCAGCAAGCAGGTTGACATCCTACTATTCTCCTAGTCAAATTTTTTATAGCTTAGCCTAGTCTCTATATATAAATCTCTATCTCTCTCTCTAATTATCATGCCGTCTGGACACAACTATACTGAAAAACCAAAAAACACAGCGACAGGGTTTTATTTTACTGTACTAACTGTGACAACTATAATTCACACATACACGCACCCAACATACATACACATACATGCATACATACATAAATACATTCATATTGCCAGTCATCAGCATCAATTTTGCGCTTTTTTTAGCATCTAAAATAATATTTACTAAAACAAAACTAATTCAAATTTTAACCGAACTTAGAGCAATGGAAATTATAGTGAATATCAAGAAAAGAAAAGTCAAAATTTACATAGTCAAAAATAACAAACAAAAAATTATTTAAGTAAAAAAATATAAAAAAATCATTAAAACAAATTTTTTAGTTAAAAATATTTTAAAAACAAAAAAAAAATTGAATTTAGAAAAAATCTTAAAACAAAAAAAAATTTAAAAAAAAATTTTTTAAAAAAATTTTTAAAAAAAATTAAAAATATTTTGAATTTAGAAAAAATCTTAAAACAAAAAAAAAATTAAAAAAAAGTCAAAAAAAAAAATAATTTAATTAAAAAAATATAACAAAAATTAATAAAACAAATTTTTTAGTTAAAAATATTTTAAAAACAAAAAAAAAAAATTGATTTTAGAAAAAATCTTAAAACAAACAAAAATTTAAAAAAAAAATTTTTTAAAAAATTTAAAAAAAAAATTAAAAAAAATTTTGAATTTAGAAAAAATCTTAAAACAAAAAAAAAAATTAAAAAAAAAAGTTTAAAATTAAAATTTAAAATTATTTTGAACAACATTTTTAAAAAATATTGTTTTAAATTTAAAAAATTTCAAAATATTTTAATAAATATTTTCATAATATTTCATAATAAACTTCAGCTTAAGAAAAACAATATATATAATCTATCTGTGCCAAGCACATTTTCAGCTACATTAATTTGAACCGAGGTTTTAAACTTGCGCATACGAATTATAGACCTATTTTTTTCTGATTTTCCAATTTTGCCTTCTTAAATATTCTAACTATTTCTTAATATTCCTATGCAACCATTGCTCTTTGTTATAAATACAGCAAAATTCCCAAAGACCCAAACTCAATTTCAATTTATTTTCATTTCAAGGCTTCAACAATCTGCAACCAGATATTGATGTACATACACTGGAAGCCATAGATCCACGCACCATACGCATCGTTTTCACTGTGCCTCAAGTCTATGTAAATCTACATGGACGTGTTGAGCTACGTTATACAAATGGACCAAGTAATGATACAGCCAACTGGGAACAACAGATCTTTGCACCACCAGAGGATTTGATTGCAACATCACAGATGGAATTCGATTTGCCTGGCCTGGAACCAAATTCGTTGTATAGAGTGAAAATCACATTGATATTGCGTGATCTTAATTCACAGCCAACGAGTCGTGTGTTTACAGTTAAGATGCCAGCGGAACGTACTATAACACCACCACCACAGATATCTGATTATCGCCCTGACTTCCAGGATATATTCAAGACTGTGGAAGATCCTGAACTAACTGTTAGTGAAACGAATGCTACATGGCTGCAGATGACATGGAAGAAACTAAGCGACGAACAAATGGAATATGTTGATGGCGTTCAGTTGCGTTACAAGGAGTTAACTGGCCAAATCTATTCATCATCGCCGCTGGTACATCGCACACTTACCACCTATACCATACAAAATCTGCAACCCGAAACAGGTTATGAAATTGGACTATATTATATACCATTTGCTGGTCATGGAGCTGAATTGCTTGCGGGACATATGATTAAGGTGCGCACATCAGCCAAGGTTGATGTCTATGCGTTCGATGTAACCGTGAATGTAACCAAGGTTAAGACACAAAGCGTTGAAATATCCTGGAACGGTGTACCATATCCTGAGGATAAATATGTGCACATCTATCGCGCCATCTATCAGAGTGATCTGGGCAAGGAAGATTCAAGTGTCTTCAAGGTAGCCAAACGTGACAGTACAACTGGCACTCTAATTATGGATCTTAAGCCAGGTACCAAGTATCGTCTCTGGCTGGAAATGTATCTTACCAATGGCAATACAAAGAAGAGCAATGTCGTCAACTTTATTACAAAACCAGGTGGCCCTGCAACGCCAGGGAAGACGGGTAAGTTTTGGAATTTTATGGGAATAATTTTAAAAATTGATATAAGCTCAACTTGTACCATTTCAAGTCTTG
>JBAMBR010005752.1:0-139709 GCA_037044475.1 Zaprionus obscuricornis | reverse complement strand
GAATAATTTAAGATTAAAGGGAGGGCTTGAGCTGATGGAGGGGACAGAGGAATGTCGAGGATGAAGGCGATGGCGAGGCCGAGTCTTGGCGTCATCAAATAAATGCCAAATGAGCAATCAAAGTGTCATGAAGGACTAACTAAGCAGGCTCTACTCCAGGTCCTCCAGTTCCTCCAACTTCTTCTTGTCCTGCTGCTTTTTTTTGGGCCAAACTTACTTCAATTTCACGCTGATGAGTGTCTGTAAAAAATGATGTACACGAATAAACAGCAGGTGCAGGGGAAGGCAGGGGAGCAGGCGGACTGTGAGGGACTGCTAGCAAAGTCCAATGAAGCGCATAAACAGCAAATAAAGCTTTGAATATTTTTCCATTATAAATAAAATGGAAAAAAAAACAAATTTTTTAAGTGTTCTACAAGATTCAAAACGAGATAAACTAGTTAAAAAATACCCTGTATTTTTTTTATATTAAACACAAAATAAATTATGATGATTATTTCTAAGATCTATGAATCTTATTAAATATCAGTCTTTATAGTGCAACATTTTTTATACCATATATTATAAATTAATATTTCGTTTGTCATTATACCCAATTGATATAGTCTATATTGTGTAGAGTATTTCAACTGAATAATATATTAAATTGGGAAACTGAAAAGACACTCAGAAACAACTGGGAAAAGGAAGAATACAGAAAACACTTGGCAAGCGTCACACAATTTTCTATGTGCGAATTTCTCGTATTGCGCGCCAAAAAAACAAAAAAAAAAGGAACTTATTATATAAGACAAAGATGCATCAGCTGTGCACCCCAACAGGGCGAACAAAAATGGTAGAGTGTATAGGAAATATAAGAGCGGGATTGGTGGAGGGTCGTGACTGCATTCAGTTATTGTCTTAACCATATTGTCGATATGTAAGTAATTGGTATGTACCACTGCGCCTGCTGCACGCTTTGCCAGGCGAAGCCTGCGAGAAATGCGGTTATGAATTTCTGAGCGAATAGGAGAAGAAGCGCGGCCTGAAGAAGTATAGGGAATGAGAAATGGGAAATGTTGGTATGGGAGATAAGAAGCAAGAAATAGTTATTGCAATTGCTGCACAGCACAAGTTTTATTAAAAACTTGTGCAGCAACAACAGCAGCGCGTCTTGTGCCAATACGTATACTATACTATATATATATATATATATATATATATATATATATATATACATATATACACATTTATATATATACATCTATATAGCTCAAAAACTATATAACATAAAAGGCTGAATAAAATACGAAAGTTTCATAAAACATTTGTGACTTGAGAGATTTTTTTCATGGCACCAACTTAAAGTTCTATCTCTGTATGCTATACATCTCTCTCTCTCTCTCTTTCTCTCTATCTTGTTCTTTCTTGTAGGCTATTAGGTTTGCCTGGCTTTATGAACGGGGTTTTGTTTAGTCTGAAATTGCAAGAATTTATCGCATGACACACTGAGGCGAATCCAATATATACTTCAAGTTATCGAAATGGGCCAATGTGCTTAGTTGTATGGCTGGGAGGGAGTCTCCTCCCATGATGCTGCATCAAATCGATTACTTTTGAGCTTTTGTGTTTGGCTTATAGTAGCTGAGTGCGAGTATTTACGGTTTACATTTACAGTTTATGGTTTTACAGATTATAGTCAACGGAATATCTTGGCATGTAAATAACATTTCATGATTTTGTGTCGTTTTGTGGTTTAACAATTTTTTGCTGATTTCAAATCAATATATTTAATATTGCCTATATTACCATCAATAACATTCAAAGATCATTGTTATCAATTCAAATTGATTTTCGATTTTCTTCGTTTCGTTTTTTGTTACTAAAAGTTTCAGTGTTTATTAACTATAGTATAAAACACTGGCCTTAAATACCACTCAACAACTTTCATGCTTTCTCTATTGAAGCTTTACAGAATTAGCCTAAATTATATTTTCGCAAGCAAAATTTGAATAAGTGCAATTTATCGATAATATTGAATATTTTCTATTTTATCTACGAAAAATCTTCTTTTGTCTTTTGGTTTCATTTATGAATGTGTGATTTTTGCATGTCCTTTTATGTTTTTGTTTGCATAACTCGTTAGAAATTTTTGCATTTGCTTAGTAATTTATCGATTAATTGGAAACAATGCTGCAACGTGGCATAACTGCACTGCAACGTTGCAAAAGAATGTCGAACAAAGCGAAAGCAACTTTAAGCCACAATGCCAAAGGAATGCCAACCAGGCCAATTTAAATTTTGTAGTCAGATTTTGCGTTATCGATACGAACATCTAATGACCCAATGACTGTAAACGAAGGCGGTAGGAGGTGGGTGGTAGTCAGTTGAAGGCGAAATGAAAGCCAATATCTTTGAGAATTTAGAAGGCATTGCACAATTGGAAGTGCTGTTGTAAGGTTGGAGAGGGATGGAGGAGCGCTGACAGAGACAGGACCAAGTGTGGTTTCTGTGGTTTCAACCAGAGAGGCTCATAAACTGAAAATGATGCCAAAAATATGGTCAATTGATGCCTTGCAGTTGCATGTAGCACGTCTATGTGTGTTTGTGTGTGTGTATGTTTATATAAGTCTGGTAGATTCGTTGACTTGGCCAAAAGCCAATTTCAGTCAAAACGCATGCCAAATTTGCCAATAACAAAACCGAAACGAGATACGAAAAATAGCTAAATATTTTATGATATCGATGAGGCGAGGCAGGCATCAAATTCTCAACCTTTCTCACTCTCTCTATCTCTCTCGCATTCAATGCAAAAAGTGCAGCTACGGCACAATATACCGAAAATTCAAAATGCAAAACACAAAACACAATTTGCATGTGGTCTCTAGTGCTTTGCCGAGTTGAAGTCCTGCTTAAAAGTAGTTCAACATTGACAGCCATCCAAATACAAATACAAATCCATATACAAATACAAATGCGTTTTTATACCCTAACACCCGAAATACCCGAGAGAAATTGCACTTTATTTAACACTCGCATATTCGTACTTTATACCTAAGTTTTGATACTAAAGTTTAACATATTCAATGCAAAGCCATGATTCTTAACTTAAAAACTGCAATTGGAAATACTCTAAAGCATAAATCATACAGATCTATTTTTTAAGGCAAGAAAAAACTTTTTTTTTAACCTCCATATTATTCATATGCCAAAAAATTTTTGAGTATTTTGTATACCGCTGTAGATTTAGGCTTTCTTATAACTTAAATTCGTTGTTAAAGAACAAGTACAAAAGAAGTTATTGCTGTTTTAAAAACATGTGTTTTCATTAAAAACACAGTATGCAAATCGAAAATTTTCAAATTTTTCAAAAATGTCAGTTACTGAAATTATGCTACAAACAAGTACAACATTACCAACCAACTAAGTTATCTATGCATTTTTAGTTGTTTATTGTTAAGAAGCTATATAAGATGGTCTGTATGTGTACATCATGTAGTACAGCAGTGCCTTTGCTCAGTATTATATCGCCTTAATTGTGTTTTTTGCTTATTTGTAATTATTTGTAGCATAATTTCAGTAATTTAGTAATTGATTTTCCAAGTTGCGATGTTATACAGAAGCATTGGTATCTTACTAACTACATTATCATACAAATAATTGCAATAAGCAAAAAACACAATTAAGGCGATATAATACTGAGCAAAGGCACTGCTGTACTACATTCCATACTACAGACCATCTTATATAGCTTCTTAACAATAACCAACTAAAAATGCATAGATAACTTAGTTGGTTGGTAATGTTGTACTTGTTTGTAGCATAATTTCAGTAACTGACATTTTTGAAAAATTTGAAAATTTTCGATTTGCATACTGTGTTTTTAATGAAAACACATGTTTTTAAAACAGCAATAACTTCTTTTGTACTTGTTCTTTAACAACGAATTTAAGTTATAAGAAAGCCTAAATCTACAGCTCCAAAACGGTATACAAAATACTCAAAAATTGTTTGGCATATGAATAATATGGAGGTTAAAAAAAAAGTTTTTTCTTGCCTTAAAAAATAGATCTGTATGATTTATGCTTTAGAGTATTTCCAATTGCAGTTTTTAAGTTAAGAATCATGGCTTTGCATTGAATATGTTAAACTTTAGTATCAAAACTTAGGTATAAAGTACGAATATGCGAGTGTTAAATAAAGTGCAATTTCTCTCGGGTATTTCGGGTGTTAGGGTATAAAAACGCATTTGTATTTGTATATGGATTTGTATTTGTATTTGGATGGCTGTCAATGTTGAACTACTTTTAAGCAGGACTTCAACTCGGCAAAGCACTAGAGACCACATGCAAATTGTGTTTTGTGTTTTGCATTTTGAATTTTCGGTATATTGTGCCGTAGCTGCACTTTTTGCATTGAATGCGAGAGAGATAGAGAGAGTGAGAAAGGTTGAGAATTTGATGCCTGCCTCGCCTCATCGATATCATAAAATATTTAGCTATTTTTCGTATCTCGTTTCGGTTTTGTTATTGGCAAATTTGGCATGCGTTTTGACTGAAATTGGCTTTTGGCCAAGTCAACGAATCTACCAGACTTATATAAACATACACACACACAAACACACATAGACGTGCTACATGCAACTGCAAGGCATCAATTGACCATATTTTTGGCATCATTTTCAGTTTATGAGCCTCTCTGGTTGAAACCACAGAAACCACACTTGGTCCTGTCTCTGTCAGCGCTCCTCCATCCCTCTCCAACCTTACAACAGCACTTCCAATTGTGCAATGCCTTCTAAATTCTCAAAGATATTGGCTTTCATTTCGCCTTCAACTGACTACCACCCACCTCCTACCGCCTTCGTTTACAGTCATTGGGTCATTAGATGTTCGTATCGATAACGCAAAATCTGACTACAAAATTTAAATTGGCCTGGTTGGCATTCCTTTGGCATTGTGGCTTAAAGTTGCTTTCGCTTTGTTCGACATTCTTTTGCAACGTTGCAGTGCAGTTATGCCACGTTGCAGCATTGTTTCCAATTAATCGATAAATTACTAAGCAAATGCAAAAATTTCTAACGAGTTATGCAAACAAAAACATAAAAGGACATGCAAAAATCACACATTCATAAATGAAACCAAAAGACAAAAGAAGATTTTTCGTAGATAAAATAGAAAATATTCAATATTATCGATAAATTGCACTTATTCAAATTTTGCTTGCGAAAATATAATTTAGGCTAATTCTGTAAAGCTTCAATAGAGAAAGCATGAAAGTTGTTGAGTGGTATTTAAGGCCAGTGTTTTATACTATAGTTAATAAACACTGAAACTTTTAGTAACAAAAAACGAAACGAAGAAAATCGAAAATCAATTTGAATTGATAACAATGATCTTTGAATGTTATTGATGGTAATATAGGCAATATTAAATATATTGATTTGAAATCAGCAAAAAATTGTTAAACCACAAAACGACACAAAATCATGAAATGTTATTTACATGCCAAGATATTCCGTTGACTATAATCTGTAAAACCATAAACTGTAAATGTAAACCGTAAATACTCGCACTCAGCTACTATAAGCCAAACACAAAAGCTCAAAAGTAATCGATTTGATGCAGCATCATGGGAGGAGACTCCCTCCCAGCCATACAACTAAGCACATTGGCCCATTTCGATAACTTGAAGTATATATTGGATTCGCCTCAGTGTGTCATGCGATAAATTCTTGCAATTTCAGACTAAACAAAACCCCGTTCATAAAGCCAGGCAAACCTAATAGCCTACAAGAAAGAACAAGATAGAGAGAAAGAGAGAGAGAGAGAGATGTATAGCATACAGAGATAGAACTTTAAGTTGGTGCCATGAAAAAAATCTCTCAAGTCACAAATGTTTTATGAAACTTTCGTATTTTATTCAGCCTTTTATGTTATATAGTTTTTGAGCTATATAGATGTATATATATAAATGTGTATATATGTATATATATATATATATATATATATATATATATATATATATAGTATAGTATACGTATTGGCACAAGACGCGCTGCTGTTGTTGCTGCACAAGTTTTTAATAAAACTTGTGCTGTGCAGCAATTGCAATAACTATTTCTTGCTTCTTATCTCCCATACCAACATTTCCCATTTCTCATTCCCTATACTTCTTCAGGCCGCGCTTCTTCTCCTATTCGCTCAGAAATTCATAACCGCATTTCTCGCAGGCTTCGCCTGGCAAAGCGTGCAGCAGGCGCAGTGGTACATACCAATTACTTACATATCGACAATATGGTTAAGACAATAACTGAATGCAGTCACGACCCTCCACCAATCCCGCTCTTATATTTCCTATACACTCTACCATTTTTGTTCGCCCTGTTGGGGTGCACAGCTGATGCATCTTTGTCTTATATAATAAGTTCCTTTTTTTTTGTTTTTTTGGCGCGCAATACGAGAAATTCGCACATAGAAAATTGTGTGACGCTTGCCAAGTGTTTTCTGTATTCTTCCTTTTCCCAGTTGTTTCTGAGTGTCTTTTCAGTTTCCCAATTTAATATATTATTCAGTTGAAATACTCTACACAATCTAGACTATATCAATTGGGTATAATGACAAACGAAATATTAATTTATAATGTATGGTATAAAAAATGTTGCACTATAAAGACTGATATTTAATAAGATTCATAGATCTTAGAAATAATCATCATAATTTATTTTGTGTTTAATATAAAAAAAAATACAGGGTATTTTTTAACTAGTTTATCTCGTTTTGAATCTTGTAGAACACTTAAAAAATTTGGTTTTTTTTCCATTTTATTTATAATGGAAAAATATTCAAAGCTTTATTTGCTGTTTATGCGCTTCATTGGACTTTGCTACAGTCCCTGCCACAGTCCGCCTCCTGTCTCCTGTCTTCTGCCTTCCCCTGCACCTGCTGTTTATTCGTGTACATCATTTTTTACAGACACTCATCAGCGTGAAATTGAAGTAAGTTTGGCCCAAAAAAAAGCAGCAGGACAAGAAGAAGTTGGAGGAACTGGAGGACCTGGAGTAGAGCCTGCTTAGTTAGTCCTTCATGACACTTTGATTGCTCATTTGGCATTTATTTGATGACGCCAAGACTCGGCCTCGCCATCGCCTTCATCCTCGACATTCCTCTGTCCCCTCCATCAGCTCAAGCCCTCCCTTTAATCTTAAATTATTCATTGTGAGTGCCTCCTAACTCCTACTCTTCTCCTTGCTGCGTTGCCCTTCAGCAAGTTCTGGCGCTGCCCACGTACTTCAACGCGTTGAGAGCATTGAGCGAATTTTTTAAAATATTCATGTCCTGCCGCTGGCATTGTTGGCCAAGTTAACTCAACTTCGACTCAAGCTCAAGCTTCAACTTCATCGCCTATACTGGACGGGACTAGAAAAAAAGTAACTAAATGTGCGTAATTTTTACCGACAGCGCATTGAAAATATCGCTCGGAGCAATCGGACGCTTGTGCTACGTGAGTTTGCAACTTGCCTCAACTGTGTTGATGCCACAGTAGACGCCACAGGCTGTAGCAGCAGTATGGTCTAACATAATATTGGATTTTGTCGGTTCCTTAGCTGCAAAGTTGACTAGCCAAATCTAAAATTAGACTTTCAGGGTGAACCAAGCAGAGCAAAGAATTTTGTAAAATGATGCTGAGATGAAAGCTACGTGAAGTACTCTGAAAAAACAATACAGAATTATTGTTCCAAGCTTAAATTAAAAAAGTATGAAATATTTTCTAGAATCTCTTACTATTTTATATTTATTTACTTTTTAGGATTTACTTGGCATTGTGTTTTAAATCGAAGCTTAAGATAATCATAAACTATTCTCGAAGTGTCATTAAAATTCAATTATTCTTCTTATATTTCTTTTCATAAAAAAAAAAAAAATTTCGCACTCAAATTTTTGCCATCTGAATTTGTTTTGCTAGTTGATTCCTCTACTTGTAGTTAACACTTTCATTCTTTGCATTTATATAATCTTCTCATTCTTGACAAGAAACCTTAGCTTTCCACTTTTCAATTTTCTTATATTGGCATTTCATTACCAAAGATCTCTTTAAGTTTCCCAATCAAAAGAATATTTAATTAAAGTGAATATTTGAATAGAGATTTTATTTGAAGTTGACTTTGACTTTTACTTTGCACTTTTCTCAAATACTCAAATCATATTGATTTCATTGTTGGAACTTTTGATTAACTTTATTTGCATTTTGGTTCACTCTAATTTCTCCGGCCGCAACCCGTCTATCGTTGACAGCTTCGTCTTCATCTATCTATCGATTTATTTGAACTTTTGCTTTGACATTTCATCTAATTTGTATTTATTGTGTAACATTTTTACTCAAATTGTGCATAAAATTTACATTTTTTATTAGAGTCCAGTCTGAAAGCGAACACGTAAGCGAGGCGAGGCAACAAAACAGAGAGAACGAGAGAGAGAGAGAGAGAGAGAGAGAGAGAGAGAGAGGAACAGAGATAGAGACAGAGATAGAAACTGAGAGACAAGGAATTTCACACGTTGCGGGTAATTTTTATTGATTGTTCACAGATACAACAACTACCATACATGACATGAGATAAAGCGAATATACGACGAAGATACTGATAGTCATATTCATTGTTATTCGTTTGTGGCACGTTTTGTATTCAGGTCAATTGGATTTCTGTGGCAATCACTGTGCATTGAGTGGCACCAAGGGGGCGAGCTCTGCATTTGAAGTTGACATTATGCAATTTGATTAAGTTATATTTAATTGCTTTTGTTGTACACAGATAGTTGAATGCAAATTGCTTTGGTTGTGTTTTGTAGTGTCATTTATATTAATTAATTATATTAAATACACGCATATTGATGCTTTATCTCTCTCTTTCTCTCTCTGTGTCCTTTCAATTGTAAAATGATTGAAATTGAATTCCAAAATAGTTGCAAGCAAATTTCCATTTTCATTTTCCATTTTTCATTTACATTTTTAATTAATTTCAAACATTTCGTAATTTATTTAATAAACACATTGCAAATTCAATAAAACAGCTTTAAATATCTTTATCAATTATTTGAAAATTTCTTTTTTATGCCTGAAAATTATTTCAGCTGAATTTCATCGAAAAAATAAAATAAAAAACAACAAAAAAACGTTACTTTTGAAGAAAACGAAAAGTTATTCATGGAAAAAGTCAATTATAGAACGACCATTCCTGTACATAGAAATATTTTCATCAAATTTCTATATAAACAAACAAGATTTTATACAAAACTTAATTGACATATTATTTTATTGGCAGCTAAGTGATACGTTGATCTAAGTGGCACTTAATTTATTCCTTTCTTATAAATCTATATAAATTTTCAATAAAATATTTTCAATTAAGCAAACGAAACATTTCTAATTTATGTAAAAATATAAAATGTGTTTAAGAAAATGCTTTTCACTTTTATTCAACTCATCTATTATTTAATGGCTGAAGTCTATGAACCACATAATAAAATTGCAATATAATATCTTCAATACTTTTCAAGTTTTAAGTCAATTGCGTTCGTTAAATAAAACACTATCAACGTTTTAGTGTGTGTGTGAATAACATACCCCAAAGTGCAGATGCACTACACTGACACACACACACTTATGTATATACTCTTTCCATTATGCCACGCCCATTTGAGCTGAGGCTGAGACTGATACTAAGGCTGTTGTGGGAGCTGCGCTCGCACTTTCAACGTAAATTACCATAATTCACGCTTTCAAAGGGCGCACACTTAAACTTTAATTAAGATACTCGAGTAAGAGAACTTTTCAATATTCCACAGCTGCAGGCGGCACCCACATTTACACACAAATACACACATACAGAGACAGACACGTACTCACACTTTTGCTCAGATACACAAACGTCAAGTTGTGCTGCATTTTGCCATAACGAAATTAACGCCGCGAAGTATGCAACATAAATTTTTGCGCCGCTCCAATAAAAATAATTGGAGCAAAATGCGAGGGGCGGCACAACGATTGTTAACTGAAAGCGTATAAGGAGTAAAGAGACTGCATTCATAAAACAAAGACGGACTGTCTCCGCGTGTGTGTGTGAGTGTCTGCGCGATGCTCAACTTCAATGTAGCTCCAATTCGAATCCAATGGTAATTTTACTTTTATTGCGTGCGCCACTTGACGTTGACTTTTAAGTGTCTGCTTCGCTTTGTTGTGGCTTCTGTTCGTTTGTTCGCTTTTGTTGTTGCTGTTCAGTCTCTTTTGTTTCCCTTGGATGTCATGTGTTGTTGTTTTTGTTATTGCCAAGCACAAGCCATGGTACATTCATCATCGACTTGTTTTCATTTCTGCTGCGCTTATCGCATTATTGCAAGCTCATTGCCGCCGTTTCCCTGCTTTTCTTTCCCATCCTCCTATTCTTCTTGGGCGTTTTTTATCAGTCAAGTTGATTTTGCGCTGCTTTTCCTTTGAGTCGTCAACGCTGTACAATCATTCATACCTTAGTCCCAGGACCTTTTGCATTATACTTCCATTCCCCTCTATAAGACTGTTCAATTTAATCACTTATTTTTATTATTATTATTATTATTATTATCATTACTATTCTTAGTATTAGAAATGGCCTTGCTTTGTCCTATATGTCCTATAAAGTCTTGTTCTACATTCTGAGCAAGGAAAAACTCAACCAGGCAAACGAAATTTTATAATCGATTTCTCAGCTCAATGATTGTTCAGCTTTCAAGTCAACACAACCTAAGAATTCATTTTTCCCCATGTTAGCGTTAAGAACACTTTTGTGCATAGGACATTAATAAATAATTTGGGGATTTTTTTTTGGCTTTCGCTTTTGCTGTTGCTTTTGCTGGTGTGAATGATTTTCAAATAAATTCGCCATCCGTTGGCGCCAACGTTCGTTCTACTGTGTAACATAACGTATAACGTTTGTCTACTTTGCAGCTCATGTTATATTCATGATTATTTGAAATTTGCGCTTCGTTATCCTTTATCCTTTTTATATGCAAGAACACATACACACTCTCGCACTCCCACAGACTCACATAGACATACACGACAATAATATGTTAACGCGTCCTTTACTTCTGCTCTGCTTCCACAGATATATAGTGTATACACAGAGGACACACAAACAGGACATACAGACACAACGTGTGAATGTATGTCCTTGCATATCATCAGCCTTTAATCGCCAACTCGCACTCGCAGCTCGCAACTCGCAGTTCTCGGGGGAATTACTGCTACAGCATTGATACCTCAACTCTTGCTACCGGCTCAGCTCTATCAATATGCCACGCCCATCCCTATTGCTCTGCAACACTTGACGCCCTTTTCATTGGCTTCATACAACAAACTGTTGCGCGGTACTCGACTGTCTCCCATCTCTTCTCTCATGTCTCCTGGTTGCATTTTTATTTGTCACACGTTTGACGACGCCATATTGTCAATACACACACACACACATGCGCACATACACTCGCTTCCTTTATACACGCAAACACACACTCGCAGAGGAATAGAAGTTCCGTTTCAACGCTTATCAGTTCTTGCGTCGCATCCCCTGACGCTCTTTTTGTGCATGTTTATGCAAGTCGCAGAGTGCAGCAGCTTTTGTTAGAACTTACGGCAACTTTGGGGGAATAGGTAACACTGTCTGCTTCTGATAACATTGTCTAAGTGTCTGTGCGTGTGACAGCTTCAAGTTGAACAACTTGCAACGCGGCAAGTTTTGTTGACAAACTGAAAAACAATTATGATTGATTGTGCAACACTGCCCAGCACTTTCCAGCGCTGACACTCTCCTAACAGTCTAACTTATATTTCTAGTGCAGTGGAAAAGCCAGCGGAAAACTTGACAAAACATGTCTGCAGTTGAGTTAAAGTTATCTGCTTAGATTGCAAATTGAGATACATTTGTCGGTAGTCAAAAGATTTTGATGTTACAGCTGCCTGATGTATGATCAGTTGAGCAAGTAGAGTGACTTGAAATGAGCGCTGAGGTAGTAAAAGATAAGAGACATTAATATGCATACAATGAAGAAGTTCATTATAATAATAATAAATAAAATATTGCTGAAAAACAAAAAAATAATACAAAACAAGTAAGAAAGCTATAGTCCAGTATGCTCGACTATATAATACCCGGTACCCAAAGAATTGAAAGTTGCATAACTTCCACGGTTATGATCCGATTTTGATAAATTTATACCTTATATATTATTTTTCTCGTGTTACACACTCGCCATTTTTAAACTAATTCCAACATATATATATTTTTATTAACATTAAAAAATTATCGTAAAACAATTAAGAATTATAAATGTACTTATATTGTGATTTAAACAAATATCTTTTCTAGAATTGATCCGCGGATCACTAGCACGTAAGTTCAACCCTCTAACAACTGAGCCACTCTTCTTACAAAAAAATTGTTGCACTGTGTGGGGTTTGAACCGAAAGCAACCGTACGCCATAGAGACGCCCCTCAAATTTTGGTATTTTAAATGTGCATAACTTCCATGTTAATTATCCGATCTGTACCAAATTTTCATACAACGTCCACAGAAACATATTCTAACTTTATACCAAAATATAGCTAAAGTCCTGTAGCTTGGGTGGGTGTGTGGTTTTTATCGATTTGTGAAGGCGGAAGTACAGACGGACAGACGGACATTGTCCAATCGACTCGGCTATTGATCCTGAGTCAGAAAATATGTACTTTATGGGACGACCCCATGTAACACCTCCTTATGGGTGTTACATACATTTTCTGCTGTCACAAAGTCAATATACCCTTGGTACCCAATGTGCACCGATTACAAACACTTCCCTGAAGAAGCGTGTCCCGAAATACTGCAACAACTGGCGCAACAAATCAATCAAAAACGACAACCGAAATTGAGAAAGGAAAAGGAAAACAGATTTATTCTATCTATGATAATGCCACATCCCTTTTTTACTTTGTCTAAGGCGACACGCAACTCCTTCGGTTAGCTATTGCAACAATGCTTTATCAGGCGCAACATGCCGTATCAACAGTGTTTCCCATTTTCGAAAATCATACAACAAAGCAAAGGAGCAAAGAACAACAAGAGAAAGAAGGAGAAAAAAAGGAGACAAGCAACAAATGCGTCAGTTGTTGCCGCCACCTCGAGCCTGAGATAGCTGTTTAAGCCAATTTGTAAACCATCAAATCGCGTTAAATGCGCTTTTCCGGTCACAGCAAAGAGATACAGCTAGAGCTAGAGCTGGAGCTGGAGCTGGAGGTAGATTTGTAGATTTGTAGATAGGACGTTCCAGAGGTGCCTTACTCGGAGCTCTGTCGCTCTGTCTCTCTGTATTTCATTGTTATTGTTTTGCCGTTGCTAAACGGAAATGGTTAGGCAACCCCCGCACTCAGGCACTCATGAAACGACGCTCTACAGACACAGGTACAAACAAACACATAGATAGACAGATAAACACTCTAGGATAAATCGAACACTGCAAATGGAATCGATGCATATATTGAGAGTTAAAACGTTTTGAGACATTACATTTATTTTTCAATTTCATCATCATCTTTTACTTGAGTTATTGATATATTGATTTGTTTGCCTTTCGGGTACACTTTGTGTATGAGAACAGGAAATTAAAAAGAAGACAGAAAGACACTGAGAGCAACTGTCAAACAGTTTCTAACAGTTGCGTACAGGACTCTTTTGGGTTATGCTAAGGCCATTCAATTATCAACCCCATTCCATGTCAATAAATTGTGCTGATTGTGGCCAACCTTAACGCTCATTTCACGCTGACCTCAATGCGACGACTTCCGTTTGTAATGCATTCAGACGGAACCGAAAAGGAACTAAATGATTCATACTTAGAGTGCGAAAGTAGGACAGACAGAGAAAGGGAAAGAGAGAGAGAAAGGGAAAGAGTCAGAATGGGAAACAAGCAAGCTCCCACCCTGTTATGGTCTCAAATTTATGAGCTGTTTGTCAACAATGTCCATACAAAAGACTACTTTGTATTTTTTATTATAATGATTATCAGAGGAAACATCGTTGGGAACTGGAACTACAACTGCAACATAAACTGAAACCTAAACTGAAGCTGGAACTGCAACTGGAACCGATGCATAATGAGGCGTTTGATCGTTTCCGTTCCGAATCGTATAAATTAACATTTTAACGCTGGATCTTAACATACAAATCGTTATTAGTGTCATTATATAAGACATTGAGTCACATATACTTATAGTCTTATTTATTATGAATTAGAAACGAAGGGGAAAAGAAACTAAAGACAAATAGGAAGAACTTTCTGAATATTGAGTTGAATTGTTTAGAATTACTATTATTTCATTTAGCTGTAGTTTTCCACCTATTCTTCTTAATTTCTTCAACCCTAGAAACTAAACAAATATTACTATATCATACCGAAAAATTCTAGTAAATTTCTCATAATTTCTTCAACCCTTGATGCATATCGTAAACTGCAAAAATTAGTTGATATTATTTTCGCCTAGTCATCCAGCGAAACGCTTATAGCGTTCAAAGACCTAAACAGACAGATGGCAAATAAACCAAAGTCCAAAGAACTTGGAAATTATTTGTTTTAATATTCTAAAATAACTTGTCGATGCAGTAAAACAAGTAGCAGAAAAGCAATATAATAGCGTGCAAGACGACTAGGGAATACTCTGCAAATAAAATATATAAATCTTAAGACACATATAACAAATATATGCAAATAGTTAAATAGTATATGAATGCATAGTATATGAAAGTAGTTGGAATTTACGATAACATTCATTTCGTGTATAAAGCTGAATAACCTCTGAATGAGTAACCTTGCTGATAAGCTAAACATTCCATACACATGTTACAGGCTTATTGTATAAATAGACTCTGGATTCAACTCTAGCACGTGTTTACCGTCTACTCGGTTAAAGTGCAAACAAAGATGACGTAGTATTTAATAAAGCTGTTAAATAAATCGACTTCAGATCTATCTCTATCTCCCTCGCACTTTAAATCTGTTTATTCACTCGCTGTATCCCTTTCTCTCTCTCTCTCTCTCTTTCTCTCTTCTCTCTCTTTCTCTCTCTTTCTCTCTCTTTCTCTCTCTTTCTCTCTCTTTCTCTCTCTTTCTCTCTCTTTCTCTCTCTCTCTCTATCTATGTCTCTGTCTCATTGCGTCTGTAAGGTTAATAACATAAAACGAATGTGCAAAGTTTACAGAAAGAGATACAGAGAATAAGAGACTAAGAATTAACTGATGGATTTACTAGCGGCTTTCCCAAGATTAACGAATATTATATCATTTTCTCATTTAGTTCTTTATCATCTGTTTGTTAGACTTACCGGCGACTGAGTCATTGCATTATATGTAGATCATATTATCATATGATCTGATGTAAGAATGTTAGCCCCATGACTAAATTCAACGTGTTCGTTTGTGTGTTTCGCGGTTTTGAACCAGTTTATTATTTTGATCGAATTTTTTCTTCAATTTGTATAACGCATGCGTAACCTGTTAATACTTTGCACCTGTTGATTGTTTTGTCGTTTATTGTTTTTGTTGTTGTTTCGTTGTTGGTGGAACAACAGCGCAATCAAATTCTATCAATCATGACTTGGACAACTGTTTCTATTTCTTTCTGTTTATACCATTAAAAATGGGTAAAAAAGAGTATATTAAGTTTATGCAAATGTGCGTAACAGGCAGAAGGAGGCGTGGCAGATCCCACAAAGTATATATATTCTTGCTCAGGAGCAATAGCCGAGTGGCCATGTCCGAACTTCTAAGCTATAAGAGCTAGAGATACCAAATTAGGTTCCTATATATTTATTTATTTATTTCAAACTTTGGACGCCACGCCCCGTTCACCCACAATACTCCCAAAACAATTTGACGCTTTTAATATCTCAGCTTCTACAAGCACTAGAGAATTGTAATTTGTTTTTTTATTATTTTGTTTTCATGCCTTTAATTTCCAGATAAATAATATTAAAATAATTATTATACTGTATTCGTTCCTTATATGATGTTTCAATTGAAAGCAGACTCCGTTGAATCCTTCGAAGCAAGTACTCTTTCTCATGGTGAGCTCTCTGAAGAACGCGTGGTGAGTAGATTACTCTTTATGGTGAGCTCGTTCGTGGTAGCCTAATGTGAGCGTGGTGACCAATAGACTCGAAATGCAGTCATGCAACTTAAGGCTGGTGAACTTCAAGATTTAAGTAGCTAAGACACAAACCTCCAAGCCAAAAGTGGAAAAACATTTATACCACTTATAATCTTAAAAGCGAGAAAGAGAAGAATTTCATAATTTTTATTCCTGGTGGCTATCTAATGAAAATGTGGTGAGTTATAGATATGAAATATAATACTGTCAGTATGATCAATATGATTCAGTACACAAACCAGTTAACTCCTTGAGGTGTAGACAAACACTATTGAAAACCTTGTGATGAATATTTAATTCTCCAGCTATTATTTAATTAATATATTTAGACACAATTTTATTACTTTGAAAATAATTTTGAAATTATAAATAGAACTAGATGTAACCAATAATTTGTAGTTAATTGCAGTAATTGTTGGATTTAGTTCAAACCCGTCGTTAAATTTTCTCACACTTTCATAGAATCTTTACACAAATCCGAAAGTCAAATAATAATAAACAAAACTTTAATCAATGCCAGAGCTAAAACTAAGGGTAAAGCTAATAAATAACGAATATAATAAGCGATACTTAACATAGGCATGAATATATATAGTATATATATATATATATGTGTATATAGTATATTTATAATGTTCCATCTGATATAGGCTCACTATGAGAATCAGGCATTTTAGCTGTCAAGATAACAATGAACGACACTTGAGATAAGCATCTGCCATAGAATGCAGCCCACACTCGTAAATTATGTGAATTTCACACACAGAATCTCTTTCACAGACTTTTCATGAGGCCTTATCGGGGCACTTTGAAGACACTTGGCACACAATATGGGTTAAGAATTTAACCATAACAATAAGATGTAAACAGTAATTATCGTTGAGTCTTTGTAGATAAATTCCATTTGAAAATAGAATAAAATGGCTCAACAGTCAAACGATCCAAATAGATTTAGTGCGATAAAGTTTACATAACAAAAACCTTTAATCAAGTAAGAAAGCTAAAATCAAGTATGCTTGACTGTAATGTACCCAGTGTCCAGGCATGTGCTATTAAAGCAAAATAAAACGAATAATTATAAACATAGTTTATAATTTATTTGTTATTTATAATATAATTGGATGTACATATGTAATGTAAGAATAATCCGATGGAAACAAGATTATCGCAAAATTTTCAGATTAGTCCACATTATTGTTTTTGCCACGCAGACATCTAGCTATAAATGTATGTTTGTGGTTCGATAAGTAGACGGATTTCTGGTGATCCTGATCACGTCTCTTTTTGCCTGTTACATACATTTCCTGATGCCCATAAGCCATGATACCCTCGCACCTCATGGATGCTAAGTAGAAATATGTAATATTTAAATATTATATAGACCATAAATAAATTAAACTTTTCAAAGTAATGTACTTATATTATTTATAACCATTTTTATAGTTCCCAAAATTGTTTATGGAATAAAAAGCTTTTTGTATTCATTTAAAATTTACCAAAATATATATTATATATGAGTCTATTATTTAATATGCTTCAAAATATTTTTTCATATGGTACTTTATTCACATAGACCATAAAAATAAATTTATTAATTGTTGTTTATTGTTTAAATGCAAACTAGTTTACATGCACTTTACGATGCAATGGATATCATTTATACGGAGCTTAGAGCTCTATTAACTTATGTGTGTACTTCATGTTTAAACTTTGAATCAGAAGAGTCTATTCAAAAGCAACGAATGAATATTTAGAAAAAAATTAAGAGGAAGATATATTATATTAGCGTATTGTTTGTATTGCAAAGACACAATTTATTATGATTGCAATTTCAATTGATAGTCTAAAAAGAAAAAAAAGATATAAATACTAAAACGAAATCATAGATTTACAAGCAAAGGCGAAAAATATTGTCATATAAAATCTCAATTTATGATCCGATAATTTGATTTGAAACTTAACAAATATTGCTTGCAAATTTTTAACCGGTTAACTTAGTTGTTGTTCACACCAAAGCAATAATATATGTTCATCCAAAGTTTCCAATAATATTGAGATATATATGTATATTTGACAAAATAAAAATACACATTTATAAAGTCTTTATTATCAATTTGAAGATAAAAAAAAGTGAAATTTTGAAATTTTCAAGTAGATAATATAGTTTGTGTGTACGCATCACTACATGCACTCGTATCTTCAAATATGAAGAGCATTTTGGAAATAGTATAAAAAAATGAAAATAATCGAATAGTTAATTAAAAGTGATTAAATGATTAAATTTGATTAAATTCTAAAACCAGGACGAGCCAGTCATCGATTTAACTATCATGAGCGGCATGTTGCCGGCCAAACCACAGAATTTCACAGGGGGAATGACAGTTTGCGGGGGAGAGGGCAGCAGATGCATCGATTACATATGTATTTATACCACGTGTAAACGATGTTCACATTTATTTTTTTCCGTGCTATACTTTTTAAGTACTATATAATAATCAATCGCATTGAGCGATATAACTGATAACTCAGCTCATGTGTTACTAAGCTGTATAGAATGTTAATTGGATTTGATCCAAAGGCATGTAGTGTTATTGACCAAGAGAATACCCTGTAAATTCGTAGTAAATTTCAGTGAGAATTATTACTACGTCAATGTGTTCAATACTAAACATACCCTGTATTAATATTATGTACAATTTGTACGAACTTGTAATTATGTTAATCTGTCACTTGAGTAGCTTAACCATTTCTCTTGGCAACAAGGTTTAGGGTGTAAACTAAAATATACTGAAATACTAAATATTTAATTTATGGGCAACTAAGTTGAGTGCGAGTCAATTTCGAGCAGAATGTATAAAAATAAAACAACAATAACAGAAAACTAGAAAACAGAATATTAAAAAAATGTACAAAATAATTACGCAAACAATGCGACAATGAATATGAAATTGAATACCAATACGAATGCGAATTCGAATGTGAATGCATTGAATGAGTATGTTGAGTGTGCAATGAGTGTAATTACGAGTGTTGGGCATGAATGCGCTCTTGCTATATTCTCAATTGTGATTGTGCTCTTGATTATCTTTATGGCCACGCCCGAATCTCTCTTTATAAGTATATATGTGTGCATATAGTGTGTAGTGTTTGCGTGTGTGTTGGATGATGCAATTGCAACGCTTAAGCGATGCCGCAATTTGCATGCAACAATTTGATGCAAGTATTCAACATGCCGCATAACTCGCATTATCAATGTTGCAGCCACAAATTGCACAAACTGGAATTTGATAATAAATTTATACAAAATAATTAAATGCAAATACGTTCAGCATGAAGGATATGCATGGCTACTAAATACCACTTAATATTCTGTATATATACTAAATATTATGTTAACAATCTAAAAATAAAATTAAAAAACCAAGAAAAAATAATTTATTAAATAAATAATTAAATAATTAATTTGTTAATTTAAAAAAAATTAATTTTATATTAATTGTAATAAAGAGAATATTAATATAAGTATATGCTGAAGATTTGCTTAGAAGCAAATCAACCCAATGTACATTAATTACAATTTACAGGGTATTTTCAAGAGAATTAATTTTTATACTCTGTGCCCTATGGGTACCAAGAGTATATTGGGTTAAGTGACAAGAGCAAATGTATGTAACACCCATAAGAGGCTGACCGACCCCATGAAGTATATATATTCTGACTCAGGATCAACACCCGAGTCGATTGAAGCATGTCCGTCTGTCCGTCTGACCGTCTGTCCGTCTGACCGTCTGTCCGTCTGTATGTCCGTATGAACACACAGATCTCAGAGACTATAAGAGATAGAGACTTCATTTTTTTGCATAGTGTTTGTAGTGTTTGCAGGCAGATCAAGTTTATTTTGGATTTTTGCCACGCCCCCCTCCGCCTCCACAAATCGATAAAAACTATTTTAAGCAAACCCACACAAGCTACAGCACTGAATTTTAGTACAAAGTTAGAATATGTTTATCTGGACGTTGTGTACAAATTTGGTACAGATCGGATAGTAAACATGGAAGTTATACACATTTCAAATTTCAAAAGTTGAGAGGCGTACGCTTGCTTGCTGTTCTCACCCCATACGACGGCAACATTTACTCAGTGTTTCTCACACTTGTGAAGAGCGTGGCTCAGTGGTTAGAGGGTTCAACTCGCGTGCATGAGGTCGCGGTTCGATTCCCGAGACGATTTTTTTTTTTTTAAATTTTTTTTTTATGTTAACTTAAAATTGGCGAGTGCGCAGCACGAGCAAAATAAATATATAATATAACTTTGGGCACCGAGTATTATATAGTCGAGCACACTCGACTATAACTTTCTTACTTGTTATATTTAATCGAGTATTCAATGGAAAATTATGCGTAAAATTTTACTAACTTTATTTAAATGCTGCAATTAATTGTAATATCATATGCATAATTCTCCAACGAATCCAAGAATGCGAAAAGCCGATAGAGAATTTTTGTATATTTGGAAGCTTTGAGGGATTTAAATAAATTCATATTTGTATTGTTTACTTATCAAAGTATATTTTCACGACATTTTAAATGATATTCCAAGTTGAAAAGTAAATTAAAAATAATCGAAATAAAAAAAAGTGCAAATAATGAAAAGAGAAAACACAAAGCATAAATAACACAAAAGTTTCGTTGCTATCGGCGCAACTTTGTTATTGTTATTGTTTCTTGTATACTCTAACTATAAATAAGGTATATTAACTAAATACAAATCGTAGCAATTAAACTTTTAGTGAGCAAATATTCTGATTTGAAACGATTAACATACTACATTTGCTAATTGAAATATTGAGATTTCTCGATAAACTAATAAAAGTCATTCTATGATTTATTATACAGCAAATGTATAGTAAAAGCAGTCAGATCTACACACTATAGTATCGTATATTGCTGTCATAATTCTAATTTAAAAAACAAAAATAATATCATAATTTTTATTTTTATAGCTACAGATATTTCATTTATCACAGTTACATCAAGCAAATCCAGATCGACATACTAAAGCATATTGGTTTCGAGAGCATAATGAAAAGAGAATTATTGACATGTATTATTGTAACTATAGTTACATGAATATAGGAAATCTATTACATTAGGGTGTAGAGACTTCTGCATTTCATACACTTGACTTGTTCTTCTTTTTGCTTTTATAATTTATTTCCGATAGTGAAAACATTGACGTTGCGCCCGATTCCCCAAACGTTGTGTCAGTTGATTTAATTTTTTGTCTTCTTATTTTTTCTGCGGCATCTTCACGACAGTCGCAACAGCAGCAACAGATACAGATACAGTTTGAGACAGTCGTGCGAAAGAGGCAGAAACAGAGAGACATAGACAGCAACAGCGACAACGCAGTAGTAGCAGAACCACAAGCAGCGGCGACAGCTCAAGCGGTAGTCATCTCTCTGTAGACATTAGACAGTCAGCTGGCTTCGGGCTCTTGTTTCGCTCCCTGTCCCTGTAGCTATAGCTATAGCAACAGCAACAGCTACAGATACAGCTATAGCTACAGATACAGATATGAGTATATACGTACTTAGACATAGCGCAGCAACTTCGTCGCGACGCAGCAGTGCTACCGACGGCGCCGTTTGTCACAGCAAGTTAACGTTAACATTAACATTAACTTATCGCAGTTAACTTGGCTGTAATTGCCAGACGCTGCGGAACACATTTTAATTGTTGTAAACAAGCGCGCGCGTTCGGTTAACAAATTGCAAAACAAAAAAAAAAATAAAAAAAATTATAATAAAAAATAATAAATTAAAATTAATTCCAAAAATATTTCTATAAATTAAAATCAACCGAAATTGCAAATCGCGAGTTGTTTCAATAAGAAGAAGAAGACATAAAAAATAAGAAGTAATAGTCACAGCTGACTTTGTTTGTTGACGGAGGTCGTGAAATGATCTCGGAATTCGATTGAAATTTATTTATGCAAATTAATTGCTCACAAACGAAATGGCGCCAAAAATCTATTGAAAGAGTCTACAAAATTTGTTTATTTTATTTATACATTTTTGTTGTGTCTAAAAAAAAGAATCAAAATAAAATTAAAAACTAAACAAAACTGAGAAATGTAAGAATCAAAATAGAAAATTGTAAACTATATAAAAAACAAAAAAAAAACCATTTGCAAGTTGCCAATGCAATCTCTTCCTGCTTTTACATTTTGCGTGATTTTACTTTGTTTTTATTTATAAATAATGCCATAAAAAGTCTAATAGTTTTCTAAAGCTTGAGAATGCGCTCTTCAATTCATTAAAATACTCGTCGAATCGAAATTGAATTGCACATTTTCAATTCAATTCAAAATGATTGAAGTGCATGGCAGAAAACGTTTTACTGTTGCAGTTTACAGTTAGTAGATCATAAAATGAGCTGCATATATATTATATATGTATGTATGTATGGTATATATATATAACAAATATAGTATGAACAAATATTGAAGAGCACTGATTTTCATGAGTAATCAATAAATCAATTAAGAAGTTAAAACAAAACGTTTATTTCCGTGTAAAAGTTTATTAAAAATCATTTCACTGAAATTGAACAAAACTCTCACATAACAATATTAAATTAAACAAGTGATAATACAAGTAATATTAATATATATATATATATATATATATATATATATATATATATATATATATATATATATATATATTATATTCTATATCTCAAGATTTCCATACTAAAAGTTAAGTTTAAGTTTATCTCGATAAGATTTAAGATGTTCTACAAAATAATAAACTCAGCTATGACGTGTTCTCGTTTATGCCTATATAAAGGCAACTAGCATTATCTGCTGCCTGTCAATACAGATGGCAGGCGTAGGCCTTTTCCTCTTACACCCCCAGCATAACCATCTTTTTTCTCTTGCTTACCTCAAACCGTTCAAATTTTCCACTTGATTTGTTCATTAATTGCGCCCTTCATTGCATTGCAAACGTATATAAATATATATAAAGGAATAGATATATATCTATACAAAACTACAAATATAATTAGGTCTAAAGCACGTAGATCACTTAATGAACTGCACTCATATTTTAATCTGAATACAATTGGAATTAATTGTTTATAGAAATATTTTTATACCCTTTTAAAAGTTATATTAACTCTGGCCAGTCAATTGTTATCTACTGAAAGGGGCGTGGCACTCTATATATTGTTAATTAACATCTGTGCTAAACAAACTGATCTCTCAAGTTAAAGTGCTAAATGGATGAAACTTGGCGTATACGCATCGTATTGCTCAAAGCTAGAACGAGATGCACAATATTATATTTTATAATATTTGGCATAGGAACAATTAGTCGAAATTTAATTGTTTATTCGAAAAACTTATTTATTTGCAGAACCTAATAACTTTGATAACTGTAAAATTTGTTTCAAGTCGGACCACTAAATATAGCTAACTTAGAGAAGATCGACCAAAATACAGTTTTGTATAAATAAATTTTGAGTATAAGTATGAGATGCTCGGTGATATAAAGTTTCATTTTTTTTTTTTTTTTTGTTGTTCCTCAAGTCAGATGATGTAAGATTAACTGTGATGAGGCTCAATAATATTCTGTAAGTTGCAGCTAAGTGTTATAATCTACTTAATTATTATCGTCAAGTGTGCAAAGAATCATTTAGATACTAAAACAGATTCGCAACGTAGTCTATGAAGAACAAGAGCAGCTATAAAAGTTTAGTTAATGTTTTTATCCATTGGTAAAAATTCAAATATTAATCTACAAATTTGTTCATAATTTACTATAATAACAATATCAAAATATATTTCATTCCTTCTCTCTTTCTTTCTTTCTGTTTATCTTCATGTTTTATAAACTTGAAACATTCACAACAAATTGTTTGTTCACTTTTCATTCAAAATTAGTATGATCAAAATATCTATATTGAACGTTAGTTTGCAACTGCACCTTGACAAGACACGGCTAAGGACACATTAGCCCAACGCTTGACATGTAATTAACAATTGTAAAATCAAACAGAAGAAGCTTTTACGGCACAGATATACAGATATGTATATTTAGTATATGATTTATATAGTATTAAGTAGGAAACTGCAAATGAAACAGAGCAAAGTATAAGCACGCAGCAGGCACAGTACAGTGTATGCGACAGTATGGAGCACGAAAGAGAATCTAACACTTGCGCACCAAATTTTTTATAGCACTGAGTAAAATCAATAAGAAATCATATGCGAAAAAAATAAAGAAACAAATCAGAGCTCTATGGCAAGCGAGTCGAATACTTTATTTAACTACGTTTATTGCTAAGATAAATTCAGGCAAGGAGTTTAATAGCCACTATCAATATTTGTTTAACAAATAAACAACAACGGACCCGAATGTATCTACAAGCTACAGCAAAAGTCACAGTCACAGCCACAACAACAGCCACATCAGCTACTATAGCTTTAACTACAGATACAACGAAAACGACAACGACATCAGATGCGTATGGGATGCGAATTAACACAAACGCGTTAATGCAATTAGTTGAAAAGTGAAAAATCTCATATATTAAAAAAAACAGAAGAAAAGAAACAGAAATAAAGATAAATAAAATATATAGTATAATAATAAAAATAAAAATATAAAAAAAACTCAAAATACGTAGTCGAAGCTGTCGACAAAAAGCGCCACAACAAATTTGCAACTTTACACTCGTCGGCGGTTTTCAGTCGCGAAATGAAGCCGCAGCCACAAAGCTGAGCCACAGAACGCGTGTGCTGAAAACAGCAACAACATATTCGACAACAAAAACTATTACGAAAAATATATAAATCTTTGAACGCTTTTTTTGACTCTCTGTACAACATGGTCGAGTTACTTAAGGCTCTAAATTTGACGGGCAATTTGCTGGCGGGTCTGGACGGCAACAGCAATAACACCAACGGCCTCGAGAATGCATTCAATGTCAGCACAGCAAGTGCAACAACAGCAACAACAGCAACAACTACAACAACAACAACGTTGCTGGCCAATGCCACAAGCAGCGCAGAGAAAATCCAATTAGATGGCTTCGATCTGCCTGGAAACTATTCAATATTGATAAATAAACTGGAACAGTTGGCCTTGGGTTTAGATTCGGCTTTGGGTAATTTTACAATCGATCGCCAGGAGGTTGAGATCAATTTAAGTGGTGGTGCATCGGCCAATGATGTTGCAGATGTTGCAGATGATTTACTTTTTAATGATGTTATACCCGCTGCGCGGGCTCCATCACAGCATATTCCGCACGGTTCGCGTATCTACACAGGAGAGGATCCGGATTTTGCGCATGTTGTCAGTGATATTTGGATTGGAGTTATTCTCACATTGCTGATTGTCTTTGTCATATTTTTCATATGCGCCTGTTTCCTGTATCACAAGTTTCAAAAGTGGAAAAATTCATGTGAGTGCCAAAAGCAATGTGCCTCCGGGCGTATACTTGATAAGTCGAGGTTTGCATATATTCCGTATACGCAATGTGATCTGGGGGAAACTAAAGACGATGGGTGTGATTGAAGTTTTTCAAGTAAAATGTGAGTTCTGCATTAATAACGAATAGACGTTTGTTTAAGAAATATCGATTAATGTTTTGATTAACATTTTTCATATAAATGTGAGTGATATGATATGAAATACAAATATCAATTACACTTTAAATAATCGATAGTTATACTAATTATCGAAATATAGTTCATATATATACATTCCATATATAATTATCGGCATATGCAACGATCTGTAAATAAATCTACAAATATTATATGACACTTGCGTATCATTCCATAATACCTATGCGCTCAAGCAGTTATCGATATTTATCGAAATTATCAAATTAGTAGTAACTTATCGAAAAGTGTTTGATTACCATTTGACTCTTTAATAAAATGGAATATGAGCAATCGCTATGTTTTATCGAATTATCGTAGCAATCAAAGCTATTTTATATACGCAATTAATTTCTGTGCGAATTTAAAGTCGAATTTCTGTCGCTAAATTACTTAATAAAGAAATAACGAAATGAGAGCATAGTATGGAGAAGTGGCAGAAGAGGAAGAACATTGAAGCGGAAAGAAAGACGCATTTATCGAAAGTCGCAAACAGAATTTAAGAACAGATTTTCATTTAATTGAAGAACTCGTCTCTCCCATGTGTCATGATATGAGTGTGTCTTTGTGTTGTATGTGTGTGCAGTGAAGATGGAGCAAGCAGTGCAATGGGGAGCAGGGGATGTAGGACAGTTGGACAAGTAAAACAAAAGCAAATAAACAATGTGTTAAAACAAAGTCTGCGGCTGCAAAGACGTTACGCAGCAAAAGTAGAAGCAAATCGAACAAAAACAGAAACTAAACTTAAATTAATGATGATTAAAACTTTTCAAATTGTTGACAATGATGTTGATGATAATAATTTATTAGTGAATCACAATTAGACACGGCAGCAGAAATTAATTCAACTAAATTGAAATTTTAACGCTATTTATTTGCACTACAGGAAGTTTTTGAGACTCTTTGTGTCTTTGCGAGGCTTGTGACTTTAACTATGCACAAACTCATACACACACACACACATATTATATTTATTCTTATAGCCCATACATAAGTATTTCACAAATATTTCACAGCTTGGCAAAATAAATAAACGTCTATGTCTGTCTCTATGTGTTTTGAAATGTATTTGTCTTGCCAATTGCCAAATAATTGTGAGGCAGAAAATAGAAAACAGAACTCACAATATGTCTAAGACTCTGGATATGACTTTGGACTTGGCAATCGTTGGGATTTTGACTCTAATTATAAATTATAAAGCAATTAGCTAATAATTTCCAAGTTGCAATGATTAAACACACACACAGAGACACTTATACATCCATACAGAGAGAAAAACATATGTACATATGTATACATATACATATGTAGAGATACAGATACAGAGACACTTTGTCGAGACACTCGATAGACCAATGCATTTGTCTTATCTGCTTGTGACCCTTTGGGCTGTGCCTGGTGCCTTGTGTCTTATGTCGTGTGTATTTTGCTTGTCAGCCAAAAACAAACATAACATTTCCAGTTAATTAAGGCTGCAGTTAAGTGGCCCAAGTAGCCAAGAAGAAGAGCAACAAGAAGCAGAAGAAGAAGAAGAAAAAGCAAGTCAAGTTCGACAAACAAACAAAGAGAAAGACAGAAAGAGATATAGAGAAGTAGACAATGAGAGAGAAGATACGTTTCGTCTCTGTTGTTGAGTGTTGTTTATCCAGTTCGAGGCTCAATTACACTACAAATTTGTGTTAATTAATTAAAATCTGCCCACAACGGCAGCTTCTATTCTCTAAACAACTAAACAATAGCTAACACATTCTTTTAGAAATGTTTTGGTCACTTTAAGGCCCTCAAGGAGAGCAAAAGAATATCAACTAGAAGTATACATCAAGCAGAAAACAAACCCAAGTATCTTAAGTCGAAAGCAGGTTACTCTGTGAATGCCCGATATTCATTACAACCGGGCACAGATAACATGGTAACACAGCATATAATATATAGTACTCAGCACTCTATGGGAAGCACACTGATATAACATTCACTGCTATACATAAGTATGCGTTCGTTAGTAAAACAAAGATTCACAATAAAATGAAGTAATAGATATATAGAATTATATTCTGTTGACGCTTTTATCTTTTAATCTTTTATTAAAGTCATACTAGGAATCCGCACTTAAGCTAAATAAAAACTGTCAAGTATATGTATTAAGGAGTTTTATCTGAAGCCAACACTGCTTAGGCATCAGACTTGAACAATCCATCAATCAAATGTCTGCTGCTGATGCTGCTGCTGCTGCTGGTGCTACTGCTGCTGCTGTTGTTGCACTGCAATCTGTCAACTTGCAACATGACTTGACGCATGTACGCTGCAAAAAAAAAAACTATGCAAACAACTTTGGGGCTTGGCAACAACAATGAAATTGCTGGGTCCAAAGCACATTTAGCATTTGCCAAATTGTATGCTGCTCACATTTTGTACAGACTTGCAAAAGATATATTCATTTTGCCATCAAGTTTGCAATATAGATGGCAGTATACGTATTCTAAATCAGCAAATCATACCCTCTATATGTCTGTCTGTGTTTTTGTCGATCCGATGCTTTGTCTGTTTGTACCCGAACTTTCTTTCTAAGAAAAACTTTTTGGTAGGTTAACCTATACCTCTAAAATGTGAAGAGTTTAAGTTTAATAACAACTAATAAGTGTTTGTCGAGTTTAACTACATCATAAATTTGCAATAGAAACGATGTAACAAAACTTAAGTTTTGGTATGAATCTCTTATACTGAATGTATGAAATCGTTGGCATGCCGATAATAAAAGATAATAAAAGTATTTATCATCAGTATGAATGTACATATTATACATATGTATATGTATGTATGTAGTACAATGTTGAACTATGCTTGTAGGTATATAAATTAATATAGAGCGTAATTATCGTTAACTTGAACATTAGTTCTTTTTATATGCTGAGCAAATAATAATAACATGTGTGTGCATATATATAAAGAGTATATTTTATCAGGCTTTACTGTAGTATATATATATGTATGTATATGTTACACATACGCAGTGTAGTACACATTATTTGCCATGTGCGTATGAGTGACATTTTTTCACTTCATGCCTGTTTAATTTTCTTTTAATGAGTTGTTTATCTTTTGTGGTTGCCCTTGTTGTTGCTGCAGTTGCTGTTGTTGTTATTGTTGTTACTGCAGTTGCCATTGCTGTTTTAACTGATTTTGTTGCGTCTTTATAATTCCCTTCGGCATTTTATAATATTTTTGCCATTGAAATATTGAAAATTTCTTTTATTAAAATTTTATATTAAATATTAAATTAAAATAATGAAAATCTTTCCGGTTTTTTATTATATTTACACATATTATATATATTATTTATATTTTTCATTGAAATAAACGCAATAAACTGAACAAAAACAAAGATGTTATTAAACTTTGCAAAAATCGTTAATTGAATTAGAAGTTGATTAAATTTGCAAATTAATTTGAATTTATGCGTCAGATTAATTTAAACGCAAATTGCAATATGGCAACAGTTACTGATGCAACATCCAACAAGCTAAGTTCAATCTAGTTGAATGTAACTATCAACAGCCAATGTCAAAACTTTCAATCTACTTGTTTCACAACCACCTCGCCCTCATTTCCATCCCGCTTTGCCCTAAGCCAAAAACCATTCTTCTTCAGGTGCGACATTAAGCTCATTTTACACTGAATTGACGACAATAAATTTACTTCTTGTTTATCAAATGATTTTCACAGCATGTCACAAAAATTTAAGCAGCTTAGATACATAAGCCTAAATATAGATAGTATGTCCCATAGTACCTGTATAAATGTAAATATTATTTGTTATTTTGTTCGTTTGCGGTTTTATTGAATCAAGCGCAAAATTCGCAAAAATATGCTAAATGAATAAAAACCTCGAGGCGTCGAGAAATATATTTCTATGCATATACATATATATATAGATAAAACTGAATAACCAAAGCATAAAAGCTCTTAGCAAATGCCACAATTAGCAACAGCATCTGAAACTCGGCTAATAACTGTGTCATATACAGAAGTCACAGTGATGTATAGAGAAAGGATGTGAAGGGGGGTGCAGAGGGCGAACAATATTCAGTTTTTGGGGCTAACCAATATCGACATGATGCTTCAGTTGATAAGCCACAAAACGTGTTGGATTTGTTTCAATGGCGCTAATTGCTTAATTGAAACTGTTTTTGCATTTGCATTTACTGTTGGCCAACACACACAAACACACACGCCTCTTTACGTCCCATGCTGTGCTTGCCATTGCGAAATGTCAATTAGTATTTGCCTGCTAAAAGCCAAAAAATCGACAATACACCAAATTAGCTGCTCACATACACACACACACACACATAAAAATACAAACGCCTATGCACACACACACAGAGACACATATAATTACATTCATATGAACATACAAGCATACAGACACATCTCCCCCGAGGGCTTTGTCACGCTGTCGTATACGTAATGACAAAGTTTGATTAGCATTACGCATACGCCATGTTGAGCATTTGATATTTTAAATTTATTTGCCTTCACATTCACATTCATGTTAAAAATTGTACGATTTTTATTGTAAATTTCGAAATTCGTAAATAATGAGTTTGGGGCAACTCATCAACGTCATCATCATCATAATTGTCCACGGGTTAGTTGCAGTTGCAGCATATTTCAATAATTGATGCGCACTATGTTTTTAATTAGTTAAATGCGCGTTTAATTAGCTTTATAAATTATGCACATGCAGCGGTTAGTCACAAGTTTGTTTCTCTTCTTCATTATTATTTTTATTTACTGACTTTTTTGACTTTTCCACTTTTTTTATATTTACCATTTATGATTATTTGCTTGTTCGACATTAGCATGGGGAGCAAGTAGTGAGTAGCGAATCGCTCGATGTGATGGTTTTGCAGTTATGATTTATTTATGTACATTTTTTGGGTTGACATTTTTGCGTTTTTTTTTTATCTATTTGTTTGCTTGTTTATTTGTTTGTCTTTTCACTGTCAACGGAAATTAACTGCGATTTTTATTTATTAATCGCTGCATGATTTATGCATAAATAATTGTAATGCATTTTACTCTATGGAAGGGTTGTGAGCGGCGCTTTGGGCCAAGTTAAATAAATTATTTAATGGGCAGCTAAAATATTCTATTGTTATATTATTTATTTTTATTGTATTTTAGTTTATTATTATTACTGTACATATATATTAGCTATTGATTTCAATTTCTATTACATATTAAATAAATATGTGATTTCATTGATATTCAATAGACTGTCAAGCAATTGCAATACTAAAAATTCAAATAATTAAAAAGAGCGCTCAAAACAGTGTTGGAAAGCGTCATGCATGAGTGAGGCGCTATCACGCAGCTGCCCAGTCGACTTTGCAAGCAGGCAGTGAGTGTGAGAGAGAAAGAGCGCGTTCAAAACCAAAACATAACAAAACAAGGGGCGACGCGTAATTAAACATACGCACACACACCCACACACACACACTCACACATATACTCTTGGAACGAACCGCAGACGCTACCAGAGAACAACAAAAACAAAAATTGACAATAACAATAAGCAAACATGTTCCACAGCAGCTTCGACGGCAACAGCGACGTATGTTAACGACCGCACAAAGAATGCAGCAAGCAGAGCGCGCAAAAGAGCTCAGCGGCTTGGCAAAGACAATAACAAACGGACAGTAAAAGAGAGCAACAAAGTCACCAAGTCAGTAACAAAGACAAAGACAAAGAGAGAGAATGTGTGAGAGAAAATGTGAGTGAGAATGCGAGAGAGAGAGAAAATAAGAACTTGCTGCTTGTGTGACTTATGTTGGCGACAAAAGCCAAGCGTCGCTACTGCTGCTGCTGTTGCTGTTGTCAACGTCGACGACGACGCAGTTGTCATCGTTGTCGCTGCGTGTGGCTTTTATGGCTAGTTTTAAACTTAACCAAAGCTGAAAAAAAAATCGACGAAAGAAAACGTAAAAGAAAAAAAAAAGAAGCGACTGAAACGAAATTCAATTAAAAGGCAACAGTAGAGAAGTGTGAAAATTGGTGACAGAGCCCAAAAAATGGGCTGCCACTGCTACTGTGACTCTGAGTGTTGCCGTTGCTGTTTCTATGGCTGTGGCTACGGCTGCGGCTTAGACTGAGACTGCGGCTTTGGTGAGCGATCGCCGAGCGCATAGTATACAAGCACATGCAAACACATAAAACGTTGCTGCTTTTGTTGACTGTACAACGGGCCGTATACTCATTTTTTCGGTTGCTTTCTACAGCCATCAGCCAAATAATATGTATACGTATAAGTGTGTGTATATAGTATTAATATTCATATTTGTTGTGAGCTTTTTTACGCTTTCTACATCAGCAACAACAACAACAGACACAAAACCAACAACAAGAACAAGAACAACAATAAAAGTGGCGAGACTTAATTTGCATATTTCCGCAGAGCAACAAAAAAAGCCCATTGTTGTTCCTATAGTTGTTTTTGTTATTTTTGTTGTTTGTTGTCTGCATATTAGCTGTCACGTTGACTATCTTTTTGGCTATTGTACAACGCATACACACAATCACAAATACACACATACACATACACAATACCATCTGGTGCAGCATGTCGTATGCGTAATATTGCATTTCCAGCGCATACTACAAAAAACCGAAAAAAAACCAAAAGTTTTTTCATTCTTTGCTGTTATTTTCCCCTTGCTTATTTTTGCTTAGTTAAGTTTTTTTTTGGTGTTTCGCTGATTTTACTAAAAACGAAATTAAAAATAAAAGAAACACAGAAATCAAGCTTTTGTTTGTCGCTCGCTTTTGTTTACAAACGAGCGTCAAAAAAAGATATATGTGTATACGATATATATATATATATATATATATGTACACATATTTATTTATATAGTACATAAAACATATATATATATATATATATATATATATAAATATATCGTATGACAGAACAATTTGGCATTGCGTTGCTTAGATATTGATAAGCGCCGAGTGAAAAAAGCAAAACAACTGTAAATTACATATACATAGACGAAATGATTAAAAGAAAACTATGCCAGATATATAATACAATAAAAATATATAGATAAATGCACAGATCAACAAAAGGTTCCTTGGCTGTCGGATGTTATATTGATGAAAACTACATAATAAAAAAAATAAAAAACATACAAAACTTAAAAAAAAAACATAGAAGAAGAAATCAAAATATTTCAATTTGTAACCAATCGCTCTTATAGCAATTATCTGATATAGTCGTCTGATTTCTTAACAAACAAATAATTCCCCATTTATATTAAGAAATCGTTCAAGTTGAGACAAATAAATGTTAATAATATTTGAATTATTGTAAATTTATTTGAATCACTTGCTAGAGCTTTCAGAGCTTTAAACTTGATGCCAAAAGTTGTCTGTACTAGATCATTTGTCACACACTCTCTCTTCCCCTCTCTTACTCTCTCTCACACACACATACACAAACAATGCTTGTCTTCCACAGTTTGCCACCCCTTTTTGGCAATGATTTACCCTTAATTTACGCTGTAAGAAACTATGCTGAACTCTGCTCTCACCCTTGTTGATTCCAAAATCAGAAGCAGCTGTAGAGCTAGCTGAGCATATGAAAGTACAGATTGACAAACTACAAGTATATTCATGCTAAATTTTATCAAAGTACACCCTAGCAGCACAGTTGATAAAGAGAGAAAAACGAAAGGGTTGATTTTAGCGATATGATATAATTATAGTTGAGTAATTATATTTCCATTGGACTTGGACTTTGCATAAATGCTATATAATATCTAATAGTTATAGTATAATAATAATAATCAGACAATATAATCAAATATATAAATATATATATAAATGTATTTTGTTTATAAGTATAAATGCTTATTATTCATTAGCTTAAATAAAAAACAATTTTTTCTGTATTTTTTTCGGCATGTTTGTTCGTACTTCTTGTTTGTTCCTGTCTTTTTGCTTAACTTAAGATTCGAGAATAATTGGTTTGAGAATAGATTTCGTAATCTTTATCTGTCTACAAAATAAATATATATTCATATTTAATATATATTCAGCTGCTTTCTGTGAGTTGTTTTTGTTGTTGTAAAGATCTTAAAGTTTTAATGCCTAATAACTAGAAATGTATTTTGGAATTTGAGTAAATGCGTATTTTGAAACAGTTTTACACATATTTCGCCTACATTAAATTGCAGAATTCATGACTTGGCAATTTTATGCGTTTCATATTTAATATTTATATATGTATATGCATATCATTTTCTTCATATGTATTAATTTATTTAAATATTGAGAGAGCTAAAGATGTGCTTAAATTGAAGTTCATATTAATTGTTACAATTTTTTTACAAATTACAGTTACAAATTCGCAGATTAAATTTAAATTGTCTTTTTAAATTAAAAGTTCAAGATCATTTTGAAGAGTTCACGCTTAGTGCTCTCAACTCTCTTTGAAGTGAATTACATGAACAAACTTTGCAAAAATATTTACTGTTTCCATTGAATTGTCAATGCAAATTGAACTTAATAATAATTTACAATTCATTTCATCATTTCATATCAAGTTACTTTTATGTATACATATATATAATATATTTAAAAATTATGTGTATATAAACTGTTAGCAGTCTCTTTTTTTTCTTCTTGTTTTTTTTTGTTTCTTTCAAATGATTAATGCTTTTCAAACATAGTCTTTTCTTCTGTTCGTTAAAGTTAATTAAATGCATAAAAAAAAAAGATATTTTTCTCTTCATTATATTAAATATAAAGTATATATATATATATATATATATATATATATATATATATATATATATATATATGTATGTATGTGAATATAGAAAATACTTAATCCCTGCAAAATTGAAAATCTTATAATGGTGATTGTGCAATGAAATCGTCTACAAAGTCTGCGAGATTAACACTAAGCTACAACATTGTCGATATTAAATCAAGTACAGTGGCAAAACTTAAGCTAATGAGTTGGGAATTGTAGTGTGAAGAATGGAGAGTGGAGGGAAAGAATTGCGGAGAGATTGGTTTTCTATTTAGATTTTGGAGAAGTATGTTTTTAAGTCTTTAAAATTAGATTTCCGCCTGTTGTCCGACAACTGTAAAATAACTTGTGATCTTGCGATTTGTCTTCGCTTTTCCATTGCCGGACACAGCATCCGGAATTGCTGATCCGCTTGAGAGAGCATTTTCTTTCTCTGGCGTAATACCTTCATCGTCATCATCATCATTTGCCGTCTTTGCTGGTTCCATTTGCATGGAGACTGTAACTGAGACCTGAGCACAACCAGCAGCATCAGCTGCCAATTCGCCCATACTGTGTTTACTCTCTACTGACTCTACTGGCAACTCTTCAGTAATATCGGTGAGCGTGCTCAGACTGCGCTTCAGTTCATCCAGTAGTTTCTCTTGTGCAGCAATTTTCTCCTGCAATTTCTCTCGACGCGGCCGACGTGTCATCGGTTGCTTAGTTTTAGCATCATCCGACGAAGAATGTTGCTGCTCCTTTTGAAGTTCTACCTGTTTTTCCAACTGATGTTTATTCCATTTTTGTTTATCCGCCTGCTGCTTTTCTACTCCTTGCTTCTCTGTTTGCTGCTGCTCTGCTGACTGCTTTTCTGACATCTGCTTCTCTGACTGATTTTCATCTGCATGCTCACGCTGCTGATGACGCTGCAGATTGACACGTGATGAGTATCCGCGTTGACAAGAGCTGCAGCTGAAGGGTTTTTCACCTTGACGAAAGAGTAAAACAAAAGTTGTGTTAGCTAAAATCGATGCTGGATAGGATTACTTAAGGTTTGACTTACCTGTATGTCTACGCATATGCACTCGCATATCAATCTTGCGAGCAAAACGTTTATCGCACAGCTCACATTGAATAGGCTTGTCACCAAGATGTGTGCGTCGATGAACAATAAGATTTTGGCGGGCACGAAAAGCTTTGCCACAAAGGTCACAACTAAATGGTTTCTCGCCCGTATGGACACGTACATGTATGGTCAGATCGGCGCTACGCACGAATCCTTTGCCACAACGATCACATTTATATCTTCGATCATTCTTATGATGCCGCATATGCAGTGCCATATCCTGCTTCGTGGCCAACGGAAGTGAACATATTTCGCATTTAAATGCCTTTTCGGTACGATGACGCAACTGATGCTCAGCCAGCCGCATCTTGAGACGAAAGGCACGTCCACATTGACCACAAACATGTGGCTTTTCGCCCGTATGCAGACGTAGATGATCCTGTAGACGAGAGAAACGTTGAAAGGTTTTGCTGCAAAAGTTACACGTGTGAATCGCTGGTCCGCTGGCGCCCCGATTGCGTTGTGATTCTTCAGAGGATTCACGTTTAATCGAAGCGGCAGAATGACTGTCATCTGTAGAGCTATTAAGTGGATTTTCTATGTCCGTATCAGTATCTTTATCTTCATCCTCTTCGACATCATCGTCATAATCCTCTTCATCCTTAACATCCATCACATAGTCAACGAAACTCCGTGTTTTGCGTGGACGTCTAGTTTCTGTTTCCACTTTGATCTCTGGCTCCGGCTCATTTGACTGCTCTTCTCGCTTGTGTTTCTCCTTTTTCTGCACATCATCTTTTTTCTGTTTTTCTTCTTTTTTCAGTTCTAACTCTTTTTTCCCCTCGTCCTCTTTCTTTCGCTCACGTTCTTTTTTCTGTTCTTCTTCTTTCTTCTGTTCATCTTTTTTCTTTTGCTCTTCCTTTTTCTTCAACTCCTCCTGGATCTTATCTTCCTCATCGATATTCTTTTGCACCTTGCGAGCTCGCTTTCTTTTACCCCCATCCTTATGCTGCTCCGTTTGCTCTAGCTTTTGCTCTTCTTTCTCTGCCTCATTGTCCTGCTCCACCAACTGTTTTTTGCGCTTGCGTCCACCGCGTTGAACAACAGGCAGCTTGATAATCATCTTGTCTACCTTAGGATTGGTTTTTGGAGGATTTGCTTTAGGACTAGGACTGCAACTACGCTCTGCAGAAATATCTGCCACCATGGCGCTTATCATAGCGAGATCATCTTTATCAGCTGACTCTTTTTCCGGCGGCGGCGTCTCTGGTAACTCCAATGGCTGTACCTGTATCTGTAGTTCGGCCGGAAGAGATTCACATGGTATACTAACCATAGGTTCGCCTGGCTCTTCCTTGGGTACCAAAAGCTTAAATATTCCATGCACTATGCACAAATGTTGCTGCAATTGTTTACTCTGCTCAAAACATTCATTGCAAGCCGAACAGAGCAGCTGTTGCTTAAGGGATTCATTCTCTGTCGCTGCCAGTGTCGCTGCAGCTGCCGTTGCCTCAGCCGACGTCACAGCATGTAGTACAAGCAACTTGGCGCAGCATTTCAATTCACTCAGTTTGAACCCTTCGCTAAGCTCTAACGGTGGCTCAAGTTTTACACGGCACCCGTCAGTTAAAGATGTGTTACGCTCTCGACTTTTGCTCTCCACTTGATGATGCTCTCTCTGCCAGTGGTGGCAGAGCGAGTCAGCATCCCCGTAAAGCAGAGTGCAATTGTCGCAGCTGTAGACAAAACGATGCGCTTTCTCGTCCGCGTGTATTTTCGCAATCACACTGGGTGAAAGAGTGACAGAGACCGAGGGGGTGGCTGAAGTTGCCGTTGAGGGTGCGCGAACGAGAGTAACTGCTGGGACTGCGACGCTTGCGCTAACGTTAATGCAAGGGCTGTTTGAATCTTTGCATTTCGTTTTATTACGCTGATTTTTGTTATTGTTTTTATTTGTGCTGCCGGGTGGACGCCCACGCGGTTTTCGCAATATTGTGAGAGGCGGCTGCTGCGTCGTTTCTGTTGTCTCTGTCGCGTCTGTTGTTTTCAGCGTCGTTGTTTCCATTTTACCGTTACTGACCTGCGACTTGGCAGCAGCCGCTGCCTTCATATCGTCCAAGCGTATACGTTGCGCCTCCAATTCTGCCTCATCTTCGCTATCTATTTGCAGCCCAACATCATCATCGGCATCATCTAGCAAAATATCGTCTCCTTCCATATCCAACTCAGACTCAGAATCCTCATCTGATTCGTCGTCTGTGTCGTCAGTTGCGCAGCGCAGCGACGCAGCTGCGACTGCTACTACTCCATTATGCTGTGACTTTTTTGTTGCTGTTGTTGCTGCTGCTGCGTTGTTTTTATTGCCGCTACTCCTGCTGCTGCTAATTAGTTTAAGCATAGTCGGCATCGGCACATTTGTCATTTTTAACATGTCACAATAGTTGTTTGCGTTTTATATTAATTAATTCCACTTTTTATATTTCTTTTTTTCGTTTTAATAATTAAAATTATTACTGCTTTAGCAGCACGACTACGCGCACCACTGAGGCTACTACAACAAAACTAAATCCACTGACGCCGCTGGCAGATTTTTACGCTCTTGCTCTTATTCTCTATCGCTCGCACTCCGTCTCTCTCACGATGCGTCTCTTTTGTTCTTTGAGAGCGCGGCATTGCCAGACTACGGTTCTGTGAACTTGATTTCATTAAAACGTGCTGCCAGACAATAACAAAGCAGATCATTATTGCCAGACTTGTTTAGATCTTGACTGGTGAAAAAATGTGGCAAAGTCATAAGCGCTGTTAAATGATGTCTCGCCACATATTAATGTTACCGTATTAGTATGCTGTTATACATTGATCAATCGATAATCGATAGGCCAACCGCTAACAGTTGTTGATCTGTTGAATTTTGAAATAATCTAACGGAAACGTTAGCACATTTAAAACGTGCTCCAGCTGCTGCTGTTTGCAAACGTCTAATGCCATTTTAATAGATATTTGACTCTGGCAAAGCCTTTACTTTTGACTTGGTTGCCAACACAGAAAAAAAGTATTTTACTTATTCGGCTCACGCGCTCAATTGGCACGTTTTAAGTGTTGCCTCTAGTGCATCTTTGGCGGTTATATTCCGGCCGTACAACGTCTTGGTTTTTTTACGCTACTTTGCGGTTAACCATCAAGACACCCGACCCCCCTAAAGCACACACACACACACACGTATGAATAACAGCCGACCCCCCTAAAGCACACACACACACACACACGTATGAAATAACAGCCTATGGTTTGTTTTTTCTTGTTGTTTTTGTTTTTATACATTGTTTGGTTGTGCAACATGTGCAAAAGTCAATTTGAAAATTGCCACACTGGCAGCGACGCCCCCTTTGACGCCCATATACTCTAGAAACTGCCTGGCTTGTGCTTTGTGGTCCACGCGTTGCACGCACATAAACAACATGCGACGCCATTGCCACTGCCACTGCCACAGCCATAGTCAGCGTCAGCATCAGCAACCATTGTTGCAAGTTGTTTTATATATGTTTTTAATAACATTCAAAGCCGTTTGGCAACATGTGCGTTAGTGCCACATTGCATAAATTACTCGAATGTTTCCATATTTTTTTTTTTTTTGTTTTGTTTGCAGTTCGTATATATTTTAGCTAAATTAACAGCGATTATAAAGTGAATAAAATAATACAAAGTTAATAACAATATTTAAAGTGTTAGTAACTCTCTGGAACCTTTCCTACTCACTATCAATTTATTCTTGTCTCTATAAAATAAATAATTGCCCATATATTTCTTTCAATGTTCTAAACATGTTGTTGGTAGGCGTTGGGTACCAGGGGCGTTGCACACTAAACTTACTGAACATTTTTTTGTCCATTGTTATCATAAAGTTAAATTAAGTTTTCATTTACGTTTTCACCGATTTTCTCATTTTTCTGAAGGAAAAACGTTTTGTGCGGGCATCTTTTTGTCAGCTACCAAACCTCGACACCACCCCTGCTCTGACTCTTCCTTCACCCACCACCTCCCCTAACCCGCCCACATCAGTCTATGCAACAAAAACCTGAAAGAAAAGGCACGGGAAATGAAATATTTGCGAACAAATAGACACACTTATTACATTTTCGTCCTGGCAGCAGCATTTATTCCTGCTGATGCTGCTGCCACTGCTGCTGCTACTCCTACTGCCGCAACTACCATTTCTACTTTTGCTCTTTCTATTCCCTTTGTTGTTGTTGTTGATGTTGAATTCTTGTGGCGCGTGCTCACTGGCTCCTGCGATGTCTTCATGTTCTTCATGAGACTGTTGTTCAGTCTGTTTTGTCCTTTTTATTGTTGTTGGTCCTTTAACTGACATGCCGTAATTTTTCTTCATTTTTTGTTCCCCCCCATGCACAATGTCGTTGGCAGGCCCCAAAAGATCCCCTAGATGGATGGGTTACTTTCCTAATAATTTAACAGTTAGTTTTAATGCGCTACGCCAAAAACAAAACACACAACGACAATGACAACAACAACGACGATGACGACTAAGATGGAGATGGTAATGGCGATGGCGATGACAATGACGATGACGACGTCTTGACAACTAGCGAGGTAAATTAGCTAAAAAGCAATAGGAGCAGAATAAGAGGAAGATTCAGATGATTGGCTTGTTGCTAATGAGCTAAGGAATGAGTTAGCGATTCTTATCATAGATAACTTATGCTTTAAATCCACAATATTTATTAAATATGGATCATTCTTATCTGAGCAGAGCAGCAGATGCTCTAGCTTACAAAATACTAAGAGATGAAGTGCCTTATATAACTTGTAACTGAACATTGTAGCTCATAGCACAGCGTTAAAAATCGAACCATTTGCGCATCCGTTCCTAGCATTTCCTCTCATATCCGGCCCGACATGCCAACATACTCATAATCATTTCTCTTGTTTTCATAAAAAAAAGAAAAAAAAAAAAACAGCATAAAGAAAAACATTGCAATTGCCACACACACACACACACACACACACACACACACACACAGACAGAAACACACGCATACAACATTCGTTTAAGATAGACTCTTTTTCTTTTTCCTTTTTATACTCGGTGCCCATTGGGTACCAAGAGTATATTGAGTTTGCGACAGCAGCACATGTACATATGTAACACCCATAAGGAGGCGTGGCCGATCCCATAAAGTACATATATTCTGACTCAGGATCGATAGCCGAGTCGATTGGACCATGTCCGTCTCTCCGTCTGTCCATCTGTACGTCCGTATGAACACACAGATCTCGGAGACAATAAGAGCTAGAGACTTCATTTTTTTGCAGATCGAGTTTATTTTGGATTTTTGCCACGCCCCCCGGCGCCTCCGCAAATCGATAAAAACCAAAGTAAGAATAGGTTTGCCTGACCGTTGTGTGAAAATTTGGTACCTAGGGTCGGGATAATTAATTTTTTTTTTTATTATTATTTAACTTAAAATTGGCGAGTGGGCAGCATGATCTAAATAAATATATAAATATAAATATATAATATATCTTTGGGCACCGAGTGTTATATAGTCGAGCCTACTCGACTATAGCTTTCTTACTTGTTTTAGTATTCTATTTCTATCTTTTTCTGACGTTTTTCAGAAAATATTTACATGTTTCTACCTTGAAACAAGTTTAATTAGTTAAGCGTCGAGACCTTTTGCCACACTCCCGCCACGAATGTAAGCGAAACTCTTTGCAGGCGCATTAACTTTTGGTGCGGTTTCTCGAGCGTATTTCTTTTCACATAGCAAAGAGGCGAGAAGGAGTGTAACGCAGGCCTAACGGGATAATTCTCGTACTCTAGATTCGACTCTTATCTCTCACTCTCTCTCTCTCTCTGTCTTGCTTGTCTGACAGCCCGCATGCCACAACTTCAAATCTAAAGTTTCTTTTGCAGCACAAGTGGTATGTGGTAGGTGGCAAGTGGCAAGTGGCGAGTGGCAAGTTGAAGGTGGCAGTCAAGGTGGTTAGCTACAGACGGCAACTAACAGTAGTCATAATAATGTTTCAAGGCCGCTCTTCAGCCCTCAGCTGCTGTTGTTGCCACCATCTTCGTTGAACGACGTCGTAGTCGTTTTCGTTGTCGGCTCATACATTGGGGAGAAATTTAAACGGCAATTTGGTGCCGTGTTTACCAACCCCAAGGACAAAGGACAAGGCGAATACGGCACGGCAACAGCATCCGAAAAACTAAACTCAAGCGCCCTGTGGAGTATTATTTTTTGGTAAGTCGCACGGACGGACAAAGGTACAGAGAGACAGATGGATGGACAGACAGACAGACGAGACATCAACTGCTTACGTGCCTGGCAAGCATCAGAGAGACTGCGGCACAGTATCCTTCACCATTCTCTTTATTTCATTTTTGCGTTCTTCGTTGTCGCCTTTCTTTTGCTGTTTATTGTTGTTATTCTTGCTTTATGCCTAACAGGCATGAGCATGTCGCCAACATCGTCGTCCTGGGCACGTCATTTTCTCGGGCTGCCGTCAGTTTGTTTTCCTGTTTGGCGTCCAAAATCCATCCACAAACTGCTCCCAATTCCAATCCCAATCCAACCCCCACCCAAACCGTCAACCTAAAGTGTGTTTAGCTTCTTCTTTTTTTCGTTCGTTCTTCTGGCCAACGCAATATCCTTGGCCTGCCTTAGGTTATACTCCATGTAAGCTCCCGCTGCTTTCTTTCTTTTATTGTTGTTGCTGTTGATGTTGTTGTTGTTATTGTTATACCATGACCTTTAGCATATTGACTAGTAAGGTTTTCGGTGTCCATTTTGTTCTTTGGCTTATCAGTTGCGGCGCATACTTTATGCCCCACGCATTTCTGCTTTCATATTCCATTTACTGCTGCACTTCATTTTATTGTGGTGCTAAGCTGCGCTTGGGGAATTCATTGTGCGTATGTCCTCTTGGCGCTTGGCTCAAGCTTATGGGGACTGGGGCTGGACGCCAGTTCATCAAATGAAGCTTCTAAATGCCACAAGTCTCAACTCAAGCTCCCACATTGACAACAGTTCATAATTTAATATTGAATTCAGCGTCTTGCTTCTTTATTTAGCTACAGCTTTAATATGCTTACAGAAGTTGCCTTTCTTTAAGCATAGCATCTTATCATTAATATTATCGATATACAATGTGTAAGTCGCAGCAACTGGTAGTGGCAACCACTTCTCTGCGTAATTAACTAAAGTCAATTGAAAATTACATAAAGGCTTACGCTTTGCTGAGCTGTTTGCACAACGAAGCAGCTTAACACGAGTCACAGCTCTCTGACATGTTCAGCACCTCTGCACCGCCGGACCATCTACTATGCAACATCTATGTCTTACCAAACCAACACCCCCTCCCCCTCCATCGCTCCCACCCCCTGACAAATGACAATGAGTTTCCATTTTATCTGTTCCCCCACAAAGTGTGCTGTGTGTTCTGTGTGCATCATCAATTTAATTTCGTAAGCTTACAAAGCGTTGCATAAAAAATGAGCGTCCGTTCGCTCGCTCGTTCGTTCGTCTTTGTGTCTGTCCATCCATTCGTTGTGGGTGTGAAAATGCCCCCGGTAACATGTCAGTTTCCCCCTTGGGCGCCAGTGCTTTAGTTGAATTTAAATCCATACCAAAAATGAGAAAAAAGGGTGTGAAACGAAGCGTATTACGATTTTCGTATGTTTTTTAAAGCCACACGCAGCATGCGGCTAATCTTTAAAATCATGTTGCACGTCTCTAAACGCTTAAGACTTCATTTTTTCAGACTTCGATTTTTCCCACTCGTTCTCCCATTTTCTCTCTCTCTCTTTCCTCAGATGACTCACCTTGAAGGATGGTGCATAGTTATTGGGTATTCTCCCCTTAGGTTGGCCAATTGCAATAATAAAATGTTTGTTGCCTACTTTTAAGGGTTGGACACAGCTTGCAACATTTCCGTTTGTGACATTTAAGCATAAAAATTTCATTAATGTACACAGAAAACAGTAAAAAACTAAAAGGGCCATGGGTTAGATTTGAACTGGGGGAGGGGAATGTAAGTGCCAGTGGCAGTGGCAGGTCAACTGCAGCGAGTCCCAAAGGTAAAAAACAGAAATTGATTTGGTAATTTCATACCTTTGTTTGTTTATTTGTTCATTTCTTTACGGATGTTGTTGCAAGTTTCCGTTGTTGCTATGATTTGGGGAATTGAGTATACTCAAAAGGGGGTCGGGGGCGTGGCAACAGCTTATACGAAAGTTTCTTTTGTTTATGACATTATTTTATTTATCTCTCTCTGTTTTTCTGACTTCAGATCGTGCTAATCACAATGAGGCCACAATTGAAGTATGCCGGCATTGCCCGCCTGACTATGAAGCTGAATCCTTGCCCAGTTACACAATTGTGTCAGGTCTGCCAACCTATGATGATGCACTGGAAGAATTCCGCAAGGCAGGAATTATATTAACACCAACTTTTGTGCCTGTTATTAAGATATTCGAGAGCATTAACAATGAATCTGGTGGAGCCAAGGAACCAGCTGTATCCTATACTCTAGTAGAGACTACGGCGGCAACAGCGGCTGGAGCTCAAACTGCTGCGACAGGTAACGCTACAACAGCGACAGGCAACGATATCAACGGTGATAGCATTTCGCTTACCTCGTTGACTTGCAATTGTGGTGGTGGAGGCGGCGGTGGCATCTCACCCACCATCTCACCTGCAGCACTACCCAGCTATAGTGCCGCATTGGTGGCTGCTTCGGGCACCGGTGGCGTGCCACCACAAGTCATTGAACTATCGCCAGAGCACTTGGCATCGCTCTCCCAGAAGCGTCTCTCGCTACAGATCTCATTCAATAACTCAATGCGTCGTCGTTCGCGTTCCCGTTCTACTCTTCGTAACAATTTGCTGCGTACATGCGCTGTGAGGAATACTATAGGATTGGGTACTATTGATGTATCTGCATCTCCATCAACTACATCTAGATTAACAGGAGCTGGCAATGCAGCAGTTGCATCAATGCCCACCACGCCCACACGTGATTGTCCCATGCTGCCGCCCATTCACCGATCATCGTCGACACTGTCGCTATCCAATGAGCGACAATTATTGGATCAACGTTTGAGGCATTTGCATCATCGTGGCTCCTTGTACTGAGGATCTAAGGCTGAGAGTGCTCCTCAATTACTTAACTTACAAAACTGTTAGTTATAAGGGACAACTACAACTACAACAACAACATGAAGAAAATAACAAAACAAAAACTGCTCTGTATAATATTAATAAAGTGTTTATGTAAATGTTCTAATCTACGATTTTATGATGTTTTTCTTAGGCGCCATAATCTATGCAAAGACTTAATTCGAATTGTGTTCCAAATAATAATTTTAATACTAAGAGATTGGCAGAAGTTTTGCAGTTAATTCAGATATATAAAGATAAGAAAGCGAAATTATCTTCAAGGTGCTGAAGATTTCATACGCTTTCATACAATCTTGACCTGGCTGTAACCAATAGAAGCATTTGGTAATCTCTAGCTCTACAGGTTCCGAAATTGAGCTGTTCATACAGACAGACAGACCCGATCTAATCGGCTCGACTATTGACCCTAAGCACAAATATATACTTTACGGGGTCTTTAAAGGCTCCTTGGCTTTATTGCCATAAATTCATTATATCTTATGCATACACAAACTACAATTTTAAGAATTCCTTCCATTGAATGGAAATTGCTCAAATTTCAAGAAGAAATTTCAGTAAAACTGAGAGACTAGTTTTGGATAGAACCGTCAGACAGTGTGACAGCGTAACTAATCAAGAATATATTTAGTTTTTAATACGGACGGACAGGCAGACATGTTTCAATAGACTCGATTGTGAATATATTTACTTTAATAGATCTGTACCCCGATTTATATTTAAATAAATGTGTTCTAATATCACGACTACGCTTTTGAAACATAGAATTCCTAGCTCATTACAAACTGAGGTCAAATTAAACTCGTCATTTTGTTTATACTCGGAATAAATAGAGAACTTCATTTGTTCAACATCATATGAAGTGTCATGGCAACCGGCATTGACTTGTTTTTCGGTTTTGTTTTGGGCGGTTTTTTCACTGTTTTCCGACGACACCTTGAGAGTTTACTGTTGACTATGAGCGGAACTACACGCAGCGGGCTGGTGCCTACGCCCAAGCGGCATATCAAATATGTGAAAAAGGTAAAATGAGTGGAAATGGGAGGAGGGGAGAAATTAACTGAGGAAGAATGCAATTAATTCTCATAGTAGAAAGTAGAGCTAATCCAACTAGTTTCCCTCAGCGCAAACACCTTTATGCAGATGATCCCCGATTGCCATTGAAATTCGAGGCAATTGCAATGCCATTGTCGCTGCGACCTTTTGGGGGGCTCTTTAATCCTTTTGCCAAGGGATGCTCGGTGCTCTGTAATCATCCGGCGCCGTCGGCCGTTAAGGATGTCATCAATCAGATGAAAACATCGCTGGCCATTGAGAGCAAAAGTCCTGCGGTACTAGCAACAGCGGCAGCTAAGGAAAAATCATTAGAGGAAGAACTTCAACCGCATGAGACTGACAACATCCCAGAGGATCTATTCCGTCGCTATGCTGAAACCGATTCTAGACCAATGACACCAACACCCACAGTGACAAGCATTCATACGAGAACTAGTGCAGGCTCCTTCTATAGGCGTTGCATAACTCCAGAATGGGGCAAACATGAGAATATACAGCGCAAGAAAATCATTTTGGATCTGCGACGTTCCCATTCGCAAGAGACTCTCTATTGGAAGCCCTGCTCAGAGCTGACACAAAGTGGCATTGAGGAAGGAAAGAAACCGAAAAGTGCCGGAGCAAACGAGGAGAAAAAACCACGGCGGCAACAGTCGAATGAACAGCGTCCCAAGTCATCGCTGGGCACAGCAACACTAGCACCAACAAGCGATGCGCATATTGGTCTAGATCCTAAGCCACCCAAGACATGTATTAACGAACATGAAATCGACGATGACGATGCGCGGCGAGGAAAAAAGCGTAAGAAACTGAAACCAGCACAAGGTAAGGTCAAGCGAGAATGTCAAGTAATGTTATATGCTGGATAATATTCCAATATTTTGAATGTTGCAGCCACCACAACGTTTCATTTAAGTGAGGACCCCGAGACTCAGGTCGCCGCGTTGGGACCCGATTCACTTAATGCGAGCACCCGACCAAGTCTCATACCTAATGCGGTTGGACTCATGCCCAAGGATAAGCAAGTGGAACGGGAGCCAATTTTACTCAAGGGAAGTTTCCTTACGGAAGATGCATTTCTGTCGCTTAAAACGGATCTAACTGTAGATCTTATAGAGAATACTTTCGGCAGATATGTAAGTAAAGAGACAGAATATCTTATCTCACTTTCCTTTTCACTTTCGATATACTCAGCTAAATCGTGCACTGCGCGAGGCAATTAAATACATGCCAAAAGCTATAAATAATAATCCAAAGAATCCAGCCGAAGATTTGGAAAAGAACACGTCGAGTTGCAGCTCAAAAATGCCACGCAAGTTCTCAAAATCGGCAACACGTTTCGATGTTCCAATGGATCTAACCATACTTAAGAGTTTGTATTGAGAATAATTTCAAAGTTTCGAGTCTGTCTGACCTTCTACAATTTTTCTATCAACCGTCACAGACATGACACCCTGGGATTATCTTAGTAAATATGTGTGGGTATCGCAACAACGCAAACAACTTTATAAGCGCGTTTTTCTCAAATATCTCAGTCGCTGCGAGCAACAGGAAAGCGAATTGGCGCTTGGTACTGATGAAATGCCCCTCGTTGAGTATAGGGAACGCACCATGTTGTGGCACACTCTACCGCAGGCACTTGAAGATGTTCTGGAGTTTCATGGCACAGAAGTGAATGTAAAAAATACATTAACCACATTGGACTATGACCTAAATACTTGCGGAAATATAGATTTTCGCACATGGTGTGGAATTGTTTCGTTTGCCGAGCGTTTATCACTAACAAATGCGACATATGCCGATGATGACTCTTGCGATGAACTAGAGAAATCAGATTTTAACAGCATGGAACAGTTAATTCACCAGTTTGATGTACCCGAAAAATTGAAGGAAATCTTTCGTATTATACGTATTACACATAAGATAAAATCTTGAACTTTTAAATTTTCCGCATACAGGAATAAAACGATAATTAAATTCGTCGATAACTGTTGAAGTTTTGCCATTCACTAGTTAATTCACCGTTATTTATTTTATTGCAAGCATACTTTATATTTAAAAACCATAAAAACAAATCTAAGCTATTTAAGAAAATGAAACCTATATTTATTTAAACATTCTTTAACATAATTAAAATTCAACTGACCGCATAAAGTTTCAACGATAAATAGTTATCAATAAGCTAAAATCATTCACAATTTACGTGGACACAGAGTCAGCTGTTTCTCACAAGATTAATAAGCATCGATGCTTTTCATACACTCACCGAACCAGCATTGTTTGCTTTTTGCTAATATTTTCTATAATTTAATTAAAAATAATTAATAATCAAAAATTTAATGGCTACGCTAGAAGATAAATTATTGGGCGAAAAATTACAATATTACTGCAGTAGTAGTGAAGGAGAAGATAACGATGGAGACGATGGTGACGATGAGCAAGGTGCTCGTGGCGGTAAAGGTACGAACTCTGGATCCGGGCTAACAATAAACACAGATCCAAATGCTGCACCTGCGGGTGGCTTTCGTCAGCAGGGATCAATGAATACAGGTCCCAAAGGTGTAGTAAAAGACTGGCAACGTTTTAAACAACTTGAATCGGAACGTCGCGAAGAGACCGAGCGACAGCGTATGGAATTGGCCAAGAAACTGAGTATGACAACTGCAACGTCAGCTGAAGACGAAGAGCGCAAACGTCAGGAGGAATTGGATGCTGAATTTGCTGAACTAATGAGTGATGATTTCCTACAACAATTTCAAAAACAACGTATGGCCGAAATGCTTCGCCAAACGGGGCACAATCAACAATTCGGCAAGGTGCAACATTTAAGCAAACATGAGGAATTTCTTGACTGCGTCGAAGAAGAGAACAAACATACTACGATCATAATCCATATTTATGATCGTGGTCAAACTGCCTGCACCACACTTAACAGTTGCCTTGACATTCTGGCCAGCGAATATCCGTCCATTAAGTTTGCAAAAATCTGCAGTTCTGTTGCCGGAATGAGTCGAGATTTTCGCACCAAAGGCTTACCCGCTTTGCTGGTGTACAAGGCCCAAGCATTAATTGGAAACTTCGTGCGTTTAACCGATGATCTAAGCGATGATTTCTTTGCTTCCGATGTCGAGAGTTTTCTCATCGAACATGGTATTATAGTCGATAAGGCCTTATACAATTAGAGTTGGATATAATGAATCACTCAACTCAATTAGTTATATAAATCCGTATAAAATGCTGACCAAAAATTATGTGTTCTCAATGACTTACACTTACTCTTAAGCATTGTCAGTTAAACTCTCACTAAATGTTATATTCATATTTTAGTTTATTATTTAAGTTTTTGTTTTTCCCATTCAATAATTAATTACATTATATTTTGTATGATTTTTCAAAATCTTGTATACTGTTTTCATTTTTAAATGTGCAACTTATTTGTAATGAGAAAAAATGCAGAAAATGTTGATTATTAATATTTTTGTTTCGTTATAATTATATATATATACTATATATAAAAAGCCAATTTTAAAAATATTTGAAAAATGTATTCGAAATGCATTCGCAGCAGATTTGAAAAGTTTTAAAGATTTTTTGCTTGTTTTTATTTTTTTTTTTAAATTGAACAAACATTTATATTTATATATTTAAGGGCTAATGAATGTACTTCACTCGAAATCGTACTATGTAAGATTTATAATTATACGTATATATATATATATATATATATATATATACATATATAGTTTATGGGCTAACATAAATATTCAATATTAAAATTATGTGGATAATAAAAGTTTTTGCTATTCAACAAATTGGTGTTTCTTCATTTCCTTTGCTTCTTTCTTTTTTAAGATTGATTTATTTCATACTATGTACGAAAGTTACATTTATATATCGATATAAATATGTAATAAATTAAATCTAATTACATATTTGTATGTATAAATTCAAGTTCATTTCTTTATTTTTCTTTTTGCTTTTGTTTAGTTTATTCTTCACACAACAAACATACAAAATTGTTCTATCCTTTTTGTTTTGTTTAGCACAGTGAGTAAAATAATATTTCTTTTTTGTTCTGCAACTTTGATGGATTTTTCGCAGATAAACGCGAAAAATCTTAAAGTTCGTAAAGAAACATGGTATGGGGGGAACGTAATGGTACAGAGGCAGTGTGTCAAGAGTCAAGAGCTCTGTCAGGGAGATGCTATAAAATGTTCATACTGTTATACTGTTTTTAAAGTTGGCTTGAACTGGGTAAGTGGGTTCTGTTCTCGCTGGCCTAGACTCAATCGTAAGGCTCGAGCTTATTTTACTGAAATCTCTATACATACATCTAAATTCTATATATATATATATATATACAAGTGTAATTTGCCTATAATTATTTCTCCTTTTTTTTAGATTTTTAGATTTTTTTTTTTTGTACTTTTACGTATTTTAATATAATTTGTAATATATAGCTTCAAAAATTGTGCACGAAACTATTATTGTTATTTTTACTATATATGTAGTATATGTAGATCTTTTTACTTTAGCATCAACAGAGTGTTGTGTCGTTGTTCAGGTTCGGAAAATTCACTTAATCTACACTTAACCTATTTTATTTATTTACTTTTTTTTTGTTGCTTTTTGACAATGTTTTCGAGTGAAAATAGAAAATAAAAACGAGATTCTTCTTTTTTTTCGTGTTTTAAGGTAAATAAAAAGCGAAGTGATTCTCGAATCGCAAAGTTAATAACAAATTAATTGAATTTAACTTGTTTCTTTTTCCATGTTTGATTTGATTTTTTTTTAGTTTTCGTTTTGAAATAAAATTTGGCAATTTGTTGCAATATCCGTTAAATTTGTATCGTTTTTAAACTAAAGAAAATCAGCCTTTTCTTGCTATACAAATACATATACATTATAGTATATAGATATATATATATATACTATATCTATACATATAGCTGTGTGTGTGTGTGTTTTGTGGGATATTTTGTAGCCCGAATTATAATTAGTTTTAATCTGTTTAAATGTTGCTTGAGCCTGCGTCATTGACGTGCGACTTGTTGCACTTGTTGTTGTTCTTTTTTAACGTTGCCAGCTGCTGCTGTTACAGCCGCGGCGGCTTGAAGCTTAACGTGGTGCTGCACTCGACGCCCAGCTGATGTTCCAAGGTATCCATATCCATTTTATCATAGTCCAGCCCCATGCCAACGCCAACACCGCAATCTGCAATTGAATTGCGTACAGATGGCGGCTGTTCAGCACCGGGCAATAAGCCAACAAGCAGCAATGGTTTGTTTATTGGCGCAGTAGCAACGGTTGCTGATGTCGCCATATTACCGCTGCCGGTTAACTGTTCGTTGCTGATGCTATTGCTGCTGTTGCTTTGGCTGCCTCCAATTTGTTTCTCTTTGTGGCGACGCAATGATGAACGCAATGGATATTGACGCGGCACATTGATTAACAACCGTCGTGTGTTGTTACTGCTGCTGGTGCTGCTGTTGTTTGGATTGGTGCTGCTGTTGATGTTGACGCTGCTGGGATTGCTGGGACGACGTATGCACTCGGCACTGTTACTCAGACGGATGTTGCCAACTGATGTTGATGACGATGATTTTTGATAATCAGATGTATGTGTGTTGTGTTGGTCGGTTTATACACAGATCGGAATATATATACAAATCGAAGAACGGTTGGAGTGGAAGAGACAAAGAGAGAGAAAAATAAATCAAAAATAAATTTTATATTATTTCAGTTTGTTTTGAGTTGTCATTCTTTATGGTATTAATTTGACGATTTCTACTTGTTGTTTGTTTGTTTGTTTTTGTTGTCGTAGATCTTATTATGATAGTTGATGTTGTTGCTGTGGGCGTGTTGTCGCTTTATTTTTAACACAAACAATAAATGAAAACAACACAAAAGTTGAACATAAAACACAAAGAGGTTTCCTTCAGGTTTAGTTTAGTACACGCCAAAATGAAACAACAACAATTACAATATATAGGTGAAAGTGTATGTATATATGTATTATTTATATATAGTGTATATATATATATATATATATATATATATATATATAGTATTTATGTATGTGTATGTGTATGTGTGTGTGTTACAATTACAAGTTTATAAATACACAAAAGTAAATAATTAAATGCGATGATTTATTATTGAATAATACAGACACTAAAAGCAATGAATCAATTTTTTTTAAATCTATTTTTCTATGTACAACTTAAATTGAATACTAATAAAAATATAATAATAATAAATAAAGTAATAATATAAACATATGTAAATAATTAATAATCAATTTAATATTAATATATTATAATAATTTTAGAAAAAAAAGATAATATATTTAAAATAATTTGTATTTCAATAACATAAATTTTCTTTCTCAATTTCATTTAGAAACGTTTAGAATGTTTTCAGCCAGATCATTAAATTTGAAATATATATTGAATTTTAATGATATTTAATTTATTCTATTATTATTGTATGGTAAGTTTATTGTATTACATTAGTTAAATTAGATGATAATTTGAATTATTAGAATTGCATTTAAAGTTATTTCAAAAAACCAAGATATCTGCGACTAGCCGAAGATTTCATTAATTTGAAAGCCCAAAAGAGCAATTTTTAATACAGCAAAGAAATCTTAAGTTTTTACAGGAAGACTTAATAAATGAAAAAGTTCATACAAAGAATACATTTTATTTTTTTTCTGACCGATCGATCCTATGAGAGCGCCATGAAAAGTCTAGAGGTCTTATTCATGTCAAGTCTTATTTTTTAAATAGCTTAAAAAAAAAAACGGACAAACCTACTGACGGACATATACGGGTTATATGGTTTCCACGCCAATAACTATACGTTAAAAAATTTCGACGATAAAATACTCTTCCAACAGCATAAAAATGTTCACTTTTTGTTAATTGGTTTACATTTTGCTAATTTTTAAATGTTTATGAATAAAGCAGTATTTAAAAGTTATTTACAAAATATTTTCCTATATCGATCGTCTCACAAAAGTGAGAAGTATATTATTAATAATATATATATATATAATTATATAATTATATATATAAATTTATATATATAATTATATATATATATATATATATATAAATTTCTTTTCATTATAAAACAAAACATTAGTTTGTTAAATAAAAGCAACAAAAAGTCTAATTGATATATGTAAATAATGCAAATGCAATTTAAAGATGCAAATCAGTATCAATTCATGAATGATGCGCTCGTAACTCTCTCTAAGATTAACATATCAACGTATATGTATTGCATATATTGTATGAATGTTTTACAAATGTTACGAAGGATTCGACTTTTTTATCGGGGTTTCTGCAGCTACAACACAGGACATAACATTTACAATTCTCATTTCAGTTAATGATTTAAAACAATAATAAATTAAAGACAAACAATCGAAGAACAAAAAAAAAAACAAATAATGAAAATAAATAAATAAAATATGAATTGATTATCAAAACAAGAAATCCAAAACATTAAAAATGACTGTGACAAAATTGTTATTGTTGTTGCTACTGTTGTTGTTGTTGTTGTTGTTGTTGCTGTTAGTGCTGTTTCTATTGTTACGGTTGCTGTGAATGTTTTGCTGCAACTCCAACGATTGAAACAACGTTGAGGCAGATGCATTGTTGCTACCTAAACGCTGACGTTGCTGCTGCTGCTGTTGTTGTTGTTGCTGCTGTTGTCGACATTGAAGTCGCGGCGTCGAATGTCGCAACAACATCGACGCCGGCGACTGCACGTGTTGCTGGAGTTCATGTGCTTGCAATGTATGTAAGGCACGACGGCGATGACGACCATCAACTAAATAGCAATCAATGCTGCTATCATCAGTATTAGCAACAACAGCAGCACCGTCAGCACCTGTTGCTGCAATCGTAGCAACACTTGCTGCTGGCAAACATTGTGTTGAATAATAGCATGAATTGTTGAACGTATCGTGTGGATAAAAGAAGCCTTGACTAGGAGACAACAACATGTTGTTGCTGTTGTTGTTGTTAATCGTTGAGTTTGAGAGTTGTTGTTGTTGGTGATGATTGTTGTTGTTGTTAATTAGTGCTGCTGCAGTCGCATTATAACTACCCGAATTGACGTCCAGCAGCAGACGTCGCTGTTGCTGCTGAGGCGGCCTCAACAGAACCTTGGAATGTATATGTTGTGGTTGCTGCTGCTGCTGGCGACTGTAGCTGTAACTGTCCTCGGTGTCCATCTTGTCGTCCAGCTGCTGTTGATGATGCTGCTGTTGTTCCTGTTCAAGTTCCAGTTCACGTTCTCGCTGCTGCCGCCGATAGAAGTGATAGAGCAGCGCTGCCTGGCTACGCTCTGCCGCATCGATGCCACCGACGCCTCCGTCTACAGTCACTCGCATGTCACGCGTGCTGCCGCCGCCAAGGTAACCGGCAGCTGCTGCTGCAGCGAGGCAGCAATTGCTACATGTATCCACCGGCAGCTGCAGCGAGACGACAGCATCTCTTGGGCCCAGGAACCACTCGGAGCGGGTTCGCATCCTTGCCGTTTGACGTTCATGAACCTAACAAGTTTTTTTTTTTGGGTATTTTTTATTGTATTTTTTTATTTTATTTTGTTTTTTGGTTTGTTATCATTTTTGAATTGTTTTTGTTGTCGTGTGTCGTCATTGTTGTTGTGATGTGTAGTAGTTGTTGTTGTTGTTGGGGAAAACGGGGATTCGAAAATTTCGCATTAGATTGAAGTATTTTGTTTGTTTAAGTTCTATAGAAAAAGTTTTGGTAATTGTCTTGCTTAATTTTATTTATATTAATAAATTTAAAAAGGAAATTTCTAATGAAAATTAAAATAAAAATTAAAAACAAAAACTCAAAGATAAATTTAAATAATATTATTAACAAATTGTTTTCAAGGAGGCGCGGAAAAATGTGCAGTGAATATTAAACTTTAAACTTTAAAATTATACAAATTAAAAGCATTAAGGATATTCGAATTACATTAATTGACAAATAAACTAAACACATAATTTAACAACAAAGACTAAATTATTTGTAATTTTGCAAATCAAGAGAATGGAAATGTACGTAGTATCACCAATACGTATCTACAATGTCTCTTTGCATAATTACCATATAATAATTTGCAGTCTTAATAATTTTGGCAATATGAGCAGAACGCTTAATGCTCTAAGAAGTTTAAAACATATAACTAATTACATAATTATATTGCTAAAAACGCACAAAAAGCAGACAAACAGACTAATGGATAAATAAATGGACAGACGGACAAAGTTAGGCGGCTCGGCTTACAGATATCTACATCTAGTGATTAAGAGTTTTTTCTCTGCTGCGAATACCCTTAACGCTACAAATAATACGAGAGCAAAAAATGCAAGCAAATTGCAAAAAAAAAAAATAGAGAAAAAAGTAAGAAATAATCTTAGTAAGCAAATTATTGGTTAATAACAATTTGGCATAAACAAAAAGAAAAGCGTAAAATAGCAAACAAGCTTTTGATATAAGAAAAGATAATTTGATAATTTGAGAAAATTTCAAATGCAACTGCATGGACTTCCGCGTGTAAGTATTATATGTATGCGTGTGTGTGTGTGTGTGTGTATGTGTGTGTGTATGTGTGTGTGTATTTGTGTGTGTATGTGTGAGTGTATGTGTGAATGCATGTGTGTGTGTATGTGTGTGGTGTTTAGATAATTGTGTTCAACAGAAAACAAGGCATAAGATACAAGATACAAAGATACGATACAAACACAAAAGCTTGAAAAACAAATCAAAATAAAAGAAAATAAAGATATATAAAATAAAATAGAATTATGTTAATTAAACTACAACAAGACGACAACAAAACAAAAACTACGTAAATTAACGATAATAAACAATTAACAATTGTTCAGATCTTAAATTTAATTTATATACTATTATTAACTGAATAGACTAAAACAAATGCGATTATTGTGCCGGGTTTTTTTTTACCATTTTCTTTAAGTGTTTTTATTTATTATTTGTGTATTTTTGTTGTTGTTTTTGTGAAGTAATAAGATAAATATAATGTAAATAATACTGAAAAGTGAATAAAAATTTAATTTGTTTATATTTACAAATATATTTTATAACTTATAAATAAATATGTACAGTTCTTTGTCTTTCTTTTTGTTTTTTTTTTTTCAAAGCCAATAAATAATAATAATAAATTATAGAAGTTCTTTTTATCATGTAATTTTTTTTTATTAAATAATCAATAGCACAAAAAAATAAAAACGTAATTTTGTTAGATTTATAACTAATAAAAAAAATATATATATAATAAAGTAATTTTGTAATGGTTTTTTTTTTTCTTGTATTTTTTTTAGTACATTTGTGTATGTACTGTTTTTTGTTTGGTTTTGGGTAGTTAGATGTTTTTTCTGGGGTTAAGTGCCAGTTTCTTGCTTAAGAAATACACTTAAAAATACAAGGTGTAATCGTTGTTGTTGTTTCAAGTGTGTGTGAGTATGTGTGTAGTATACGTGTATGTAGTTTGTTGTTGTTTTTGCAGGCGCAGCTTTGGTTAGATTTATAAATGTATCTATATATTGATAGATATTTGTTTTATATAGATTACAAAATACAAAAGAAAAACATTAAAGCAAACTTCTATTCGACTCGCCGAAGATTTTATACCCTTGCAAGCTTAAATGAAAATTGTTCCATAAGGAAACTTAGATGGGTCATCTGTCTGATCAGGAAGCTATAGCATATAATTTAACCAAACTTGGCTAACATGATTAATCATTTCTAAACTTAAATCCGAATTTTCTATTGACCAGATTGCTTTTAACAGACAAAAACTGAATTTTCGACCGAGCGTTGTAATCGGTTGCAACTATATGATATAGTTGTCCTATCCATGATGTTTTGACTAAGGTGATTAGAAGTATCAAATGAATGCATCAAAATGCGGGTTTTGTGTTGAAACAGACAGACAGATAGAAGGACATGCAGATTTGAAGTCGACTATGACTATAGATGATATACATATATCCTGCTGATATTGCTTGGCAAGAGTGTATGATGTTCGAAAATATTAAATTTAAAAATAATAAAGAACAAAAAGAACTTTTCAATCTTTCAAATATTCAGTCTGTGAGTTAGAAAATGAGAGAAAAGTATAAAGTATGAATATATATATATATATATATATATATATATATATATAGATTGTGAGAAGAGAGAAAGAGGAACGAGCATCTGTCCAAGAAAACAACAATTAACGAATTATTTAATTGAAAAAGAAATAAACAAACAAAATCATAATACGAATTAAATCAAGAAGTCAGGAAAATAAACAGCATTAAATAATTATAAAAATAACAATTGAAATGAAATCAAATCAAAATCAAATTACAAATCAAAATTGAAAATAATGATAATAATAATAGGATAAATTAAAATAATAAAAGAAAACTTAAGAATATTGAGGGGGAAATAATCAATTAAAAATTCTTCTTCTCAAACCTGTAAAAGAATATAGAATTTTTAATATTCGAATATTCGTTAAGGATGTGAGGGAGCGGCAAATATGGAAAATGAGGAAATGTGGGAACTGGTGTTATGGGGGTTTTTTTTTTTTTTTTATCTATACAGATATACGTGTGCCGGGCCAGAACTTATCCCTCACCTGTGGCAAATACGAGAGACTTTTGGTGCTCTCGGCATATCGATTGACGGCGCGTAACTCCTCCATAGTCATGCCACCAGCGGAATTATTGCTGACATTTCTGCCTCCTACAGTTGCACCATTGTTGTCGTTATTAGAGCCAGTGGTGGCGCCACCAGAGTTCGAGCTGCACGAGCTGCTGTGACGAATGCCGCGATTACATCGGCTGCAAGTGCGTTGTTGTTGCTTAAGTGTTGCTGTTGTTGTCATCATCGTTGTTACTGTTGCTGTGGTTGTTATGGCAGATGGTGCAGCAGCTGTGTCTGTTGCTGTTGTTGATGTTGCCGTTATGCTGCCACGTCGCTCACCGCCGCTGTCAAGACTTTTGGTACCGCTGCGTAATCGTCTCTGATGATGACTGCTGCTCAATGGTTTCTTTTTGTTTTGACGATAACGACGCTTCACTGTAGTCAACTCATCATCTTCATCATCGTCCTCGTCCTCCTCATCGTCCAATGAGTTGTTCGTTGTGCTCATCATTGATTGATGATGCTGCAGTGGTTGCAGCTGCTGCGGTTGCTGTTGTCGCTGCCGATAACCTTGCATATTGCGCTGCTGTTGGTGTTGTGCTACTGGTGTTGCCGGAGCAATGCTGCTTAACTCCAATTCAGCGTCAAAATCATGTGCCAATTCCTCATTATCCTCATCATCATCCCCATAATCATCATAATCATGATCTGTGCCGTTTCCATTATTACCATTGCGTTTGGCTGGCAGGGGGGAGCTGGTCATGGCAAAAATTCCAGGTCCCTCCAATGATACGGAGAGTCGCGCACAACTCTCAATGAACGAATGCTCCGGTGAAACTCCCAGTGACAGGACACTATTCTCTAGAGCTGAACTTGAACTGGTTAACAGAGCTGGCGTCGAACGGGATTCCTCTTGGGCAACTGTATCATCGCATAATTTTACAAGTACATCATACATCATATATATCATAGTTGTAGTCATAATCGTAATCGTAGTTCGTATATATCGTATCATATATATCGTTTTGTAGTTTTTGGTATGAGCAATGAAATAGACATAAATATGGTAAACATAGAGTTTTGGTTTTTGAATGTAGCGTTAAGCGTGTGTAGAGAGTAAACAGAAAAAAAGAGGCTAAAGCAATAAATCGAAAGAGTGCGAAAAGGGAGAGAGAGAGAGAATGTGTGTGTATGTGTAGGTGTGTGTGCGTGCGAAAGGGAGAAAGTGAAAAGAGTGTATAGAATAGTCGCTGTTGTGTTTTTGGTTAATCCTCAATAAGCATTAAGATAGAAAGTAACCCGAAGCACAAATTAAGTCTTAAGACGATATAGCACATTAAATATTCCCAGAAGACATATATAGAACGAAGATCATTTTTGATTAGAAAGTTAGGTTTAAGCCATACTTAGCTTAGAGGTAAAAAATAAAAAATAAAAAAAAAAAACTAAACTAAGTAGTTGTAGTTATAGAATTTACTAGATTAAATTGATACTCACGTAAGCCCCAACGCTCGCATTGGCATTGCAACCAAGTCTTTTCGGCCTCTAAAGAATGTTGTACTATATATAGGAGAAAGAAGAAAGCACTTACTTATTTAACAGTTAATATAAATATATCCAATCTTTAATATAAAGATCAAAAGGTTTTAAAGTTTTATGGGCATATTGTTCTAAAGAACTCTATAATTGTTCTTATGTTTAAATTTGTTAATACAGTAGGAGGCGTAGAAAATCCTATAAAGTATATAATTAGCATTAATAATCAAATTCAAATCAACACGAAAGTCTGTACTTCTGTTTCAACCTAAAACATTGTCTAGGATTTAAAGCTTCTCATTGATGTAGGCTATGCATACTATATACTTGGGACAAGTATATCACATTGTGTCTTTATATTAAAAACGTTTCCGTTTATGTGAGTATCGTATATCGAGTATAATAAGTTTGAGTATTAAATCATTTGAATTTTGATTTCATAATAGTAACTTTAGTTCTTTCTCGATGTATTACACTTATGATTATTACATGTTTATTTTTTTAGCTCCTTTCTGCCATCATTCCCAACAAACAAATTCTTTTTTCACTGTCATTCTATTTGTAGTTACTCCCTTCCCCTTCAAAATCCTCTTTAACTCACATGCGTATTTTTGTTGCGCCAATTTACCACGTGGCGGTGGCGGATACTGAAAACTGCAGATCCACTCATCTTGCACCTTGAGAATGCGTCCGGTGACCCGTGCATAATACTCATAGTTGTCTCGTCCAAATATATCGTGAGTGGCAAACTTGTCAATTATATGTTGCATTATCTTTGTGGCCACCTAGGGGTGAAAAGAGATAAGGATCGATTGAGAAAACTTAGCATAAATAATAAATTATAAACTAATCTCAGTTGCTTACTTTAAACTTGAGCACATCCTCCATACGTGCGGTTTTTCCATCGCTGACACAACTCTGAAAGAAACTGGGCGCCACAGACACGCCCAGAGCTTCGCTAGTCATTCCAGTGGAGGCGTGTGCCGCATTGCTGGCGATAACGCGGAATGTGCCAAAGAGTAAAACTAAAAGATGTTGCGTATATTTGGGCAGTGAGGCGAATAGTCTGTAAAGTTCAAAGAGAACAAAAAAAAAAAAAATGGATGAGTATTAAATAGAGTAAGAAATTACATAGAGAAATGTCACAAAGAAATGCAATAAAAATAAATTCAAATAACAGTAAAAGAAAAAAAAAAAATTAAGTATATAAACAGAAACTTTTGTATGTCAAACGGATGTACAAGTAAAGATCAGCTTATCTATATTGAGTTAGTAGCAGATGCGGCTGTTGATGGAGTGTTTGGGGGCAGTGCCCGGCCAGCAATTGTTGTTACTCATTTGTTTTTATACTCGGTGCCCATTGGGAACCAAGAGTATATTGAGTTTGTGACCGCAGCAATTGTATGTAACACCCATAAGGAGGCATGGCCGACCCCATAAAGTATATATATTCTGACTCATGATCAATAGCCAAGTCGATTGAAACATGTCCGTCTGTCCATCTGCACGTCCTTATAAACACACAGATCACACAGCTACCTGACTGAATACAAAGTATACAAATACAAAGTAAGAATATGTTTGCCTGACCGTTGTGTGCAAATTTGGTACAGATCGGATAATTAACATGGAAGTTATACACATTTCAAATATCAAAATTTGAGAGGCGTCTCTATAGCGTACGGTTCTAACCCCACAGACGGCAACAATATTTTAGTGTTGTTTCTTTCTCACACTTGTAAATAGTGTGGCTCAGTGGTTAGGGGGTTGAACTTGCGTGCAAGAGGTCCGCGGTTCGATTCTCGAGGCGATTTTTTTTTATTATTATTATTTAATTTAACTTAAAATTGGCAAGTGCGCAGCACGAGCTGAATACTTATTATATTTAAAACCAAAGTGCACTGACTCATTGTAAGAGCAGCAGAAGAAAGTCACATAGTAGAAGGGGAGAAAGAAGAAGACGAGCAAGTGGCATAGTCGAAGAGTATGAGATTTGATTTACAGCCTTTAGTTGTTGTTGTTATTGTTGCAGCAGTTGTTGCTGCTATTACTGTGGCTTGAATTGTTCACACTTTCATTTGGAAAAACTGGCCTAACAAAAAAAAAATAATAACCAAGCTCCAAAAAAGGCTAAAAACAAAACTAGTATCTCGCTCTTTCTCTCTTTGCCTCCCACCGTCAGGCCAAGCGAGTAGCTCTGCGTCTCTCTCCTTCTCTGTTTCTCTTTCTTTATCTTTCTTACTCTGTGTTTCTTGTTACACAACTGTAGAGCTACAGCTGTATAAAAGTTACACTCCAGTGTGCTCTACTATAAGATACCCAGTATCCACGAGCTGAAAGACTGTGCGGCGTAACATAAGACAATTTGAAAATTGCCCGTTTCCATGTTTTTTATTCATGTACCAAAATTCAGATATTAGATTTAAAATTTTATAAAATAAATAAATAAAATAACAAGCCCAATGTAACTATGGGATAGCTGAGATCGGAGAATTAATACAGACAGACGGACAGACCAAGAATATACATATTTACTTTTCGTCGACGCCCTTAAGGACAAACAAACAGTTCCTAGTCTGATAATGTCATTATACTCATTATACTTATTACTCAACGGGTAAGGAGTATAAAAATCAACCAAGCGAACACCAAGCAACAACAGCAAGCAACAAAAACTATCACAGTTAACCAATCAATTAATGCTGTTTACTCTCAACACTCTCTCTCTCTCTCTCTTCGCTTTATACTCTTCCTTCGTTTTTATCTACTACAAAAAAGTGAAAACTTTTATGTTTGACAATAAAGTAAACTGGAACTATTGTAAAACAATATTGTCTATAAAGCAACTGAGAAACACAGTCTGTAATACCAGTAACAAAGGCAGACACATTGCAGAGCCAGAGCCAGAGTCGTCACAATCGTGTAATCAAAATAACAATGCATTGTTATCGCTGCTCAAAGTTAAGCATTAATAATAATATAAAAGAAAGATAACTCATATAATGCGCTACTGTTGATTAGAAATTTGAAGAATTTTACAACAATTTTCTATTGTAAAATTATGACAGCGCACAGCACTTCATAATGCAATATATATAAAGTACATTTTGAAAGAAAATATGAAATGAGAAATGAGAACTATAAGCAGAGAATAGTCGTCTTCCGTTATGTGAAAAGTTTATTTATAGTGCTCGTTGCTGCTTCTTGTCTTCGACATATGAGATTGTAGCAGCTAAAATAAAGACTCGTAGTTCATGTTACAACGGTATTTTGAACATTAATACAAAAAGAAATATATATATATATATATATATATATATATATATATATATATACATGTATGTATGAAATGACATGACATTTTTTTGACACTAAGCAAAATACATTGATGTTTGTTTTCTTCTTTTGTTACTCTAGTAGAGCTTAAAGTTGATTATTGTTCTTTGTTTACACAGTGCACTCTTGCAGCGGGTATATTCATTATGCACTATAGTGGGCAATAGGTAGAAGGGATGGGGGCATGGCAGGTTCTATATATTGTATATATTCTTGATCAGTAGAAACAGTTTTATGACATAGTTGCAAGCTATTAAGGTATTGTTTTGTTATCCAATCCAATTAGAAATTGCAGAATATGAATATGAATATGAATTTAGATTTTGGAATTACTAAGCATTCGTCTATGTTTTGGGATTTAAATGTTTCGTTTAAAGGATGAAATGTTCACCGAACACTAGTTCACTTTTCTATTTTCTTTTATACCATACATATTTCTTTTTAATTTTTAGGTTTTAAACTTATGTTTATGTTTACATCTAGTCGAAGTTGAAAAATGGCTCACTTGGCGGAGGCATACCGAAGCCAAGAGAACACAACTAAAACTAAAAGCCAGTAGCCTTCACTGGCTTATCAACGCTCGGTCTTCTCTTAGCCTTGAATACAAGGTCTTGCTCTACAACTCCGTGCCTGAACCTATCTGGACCTATGGCTCCCTGTTATGGGGGAACGCTAGCAGTAGCAATATTAATGTTGTCCAGCGAGCTCAATCAAAGATCCTGAGAACCATCACCGGGGCACCGTGGTACGTTCGAAATGATAATATACAAAAAGACCTCAACATTAAACCAGTCAGAGAAGTAATAGCCGAACATAAGGCTCTCCTCGCACCCTAACACCCTCGCGCGAGGGCTAACTCGGCTGTGTAGCCGCTCCCGTCTTCGTCGGAATGACCTACCAACCCAGCAATAGAATCTAGGGACGTGGAATCCTAAACAGTTTAAGTGAACTGTTAGTTAATGTTTAGTTATAAAATTTAATAACTTATTGTTAGTCTCTAAAATGAGCAGATTCAATAAATAAAAGCAAAGTTAAAAAAAAAAAAAAAAAAAAAACTTATGTTTTTAAATTTCTGTGTGGTTTGTGAGATCAACATAGTTTTTTGTTATTCATTTTTCAAGAGCATAGTTCATATTTTTATCGCGGTTCAAGGCTTTAATTTTATATACATATATAGTTACTTCATATTTTAGCTATCAGCGCACATTCACCTGTTGTTTCCTCATAAAAAAAAAGCAAGCAAATAATGTGATACGACGATGGTAAACCCGTGCAATGCCTGCCTATATCCTATAGACTATTGCTTGAACTTTTTTCAGATCTGTCGTTGTTGTTCTTGTTATTGCTGGCCGCCAGATATCAACGACCCCCGATGAAGCAAACAAAAAAAAACCGAAAAAAAAAAAACAAAAAACGTGCCGGCAATGCAATATAATTATTTAACCCATATGTGTATACTATTTATATATATATAGATATATATATATACCTACATATACATTTATATGTATATTGGTTTAGATCCCACACACTGTCTAATCTTATCAATGTGTGTCTAGTTTCTACCTCCAATGGAGGACATTGATAATACAAACAAAGGGATGCCCACGAACTTGTAGCTCGATGCCATAAAAATTGAAAACCATAGCTGATAGCCCGATAGCGATTATCAATTATTATAGTTAATTTGACTGTTGAGTTTGCTTACTTTTGTTTTGCCTTTTGCCTTGTATCGTTACTTTACTTAATGTTCTATGTCATAAATAAAATGCGTACAAATCCTTTACTAATTGCAATAATTACATGGAATCGCGTTAAAAAAAAAAAATGAAAATAAGCATATAAAAAAAGCACAAAATAAAAAAAAAAAAATAAATAAAGTATAATCGAGCGATTGCCCAATCAAAACAAGTATTCACGTTGCTGTCAGCGTTGTCGTATCACAGCGATAAGCGATACTCACACGACATTTTAGGTTTGTTATGAGTCCCGGACCCTAAATGAATGATTAATGCGGGTTTCAATTCAATTATGTCGTAAGGTACAATCACTTTGTCATTCAACCTGATTCACAGAGATTCTTTAAACTTAAATATATTCAATAGCCGTGATGTAAATGCATCAGCGATTAATCTGACAAATAGCTTTAATGAGACTAACATGCGACTCATGTAGGCATTAATAAAAATTAAAAGCTTTTATAGTCAAACATTTATTTAGTTAAATCTTGAAAGTTGACTAAACTGTGATGATAAATCAACTTTAAGTGAATTTAAGTAATTACATTGATCTAGAGGTTTAATAAGCTTTCTATCCACAGGAATTGAATTCAAGTGAATAAAGATCTTAAAGCTATTGAAAGTGTATTTAAGCTTCGTCTTAATGAGCGTGTCAATTTGCGTCTTTCCCATTTATTTCTTTTTGTATTGTTTACATTTTATTCGATGTGCAATATTAGTGGGATACATTAGAGTATCGCATTTGGGCCCCACAGCTGCCATCTTATATAATGGGAGAGTCGAATCTTTGGCGACGGAACGTGACGCCGATACACGACGCTTTACGCATGCGCCGTGTTGTCATTTACATAATACTTAATAAACCGGCTATATATGTATGTATATCGGTATATGAACTTATTATACCAATTTACATATACATATACATATACATATACATATACATATAACATATACATATACATATACATATACATATACATATACATATACATATACATATACATATACATATACATATACATATACATATACATATACATATACATATACATATACATATACATATACATATACATATACATATACATATACATATACATATACATATACATATACATATACATATACATATCCATATCCATATACATATACATATACATATACATATACATATATATATATATATATATATATATACATATACATATACATATACATATACATATACATATACATATACATATACATATACATATACATATACATATACATATACATATACATATACATATACATATACATATACATATACATATACATATACATATACATATACATATACATATACATATACATATACATATACATATACATATACATATACATATACATATACATATACATATACATATACATATACATATACATATACATATACATATACATATACATATACATATCCATATCCATATAGATATACATATACATATACATATACATATATATATATATATATATATATATATATATATACATATACATTTATAGGTATTTTTTCTGCGAATTGGATGCTATATAGTATTTTGTATCTACATAGCTATTGTGTCTGCTGAATCAGTGTATGTATGCGTGTGTGTGATTGTGCTACTGTTAAGGCCGTCGCCACTCGTGAGGCTTCGTCACAGCTTATAGATGATTCATTTATTGTTATTGTGTTTTTCATTCATAAAAAAAAGAAATATGTCAATTCGACAGTCAAGTCGAGACTACAAGACGTTTTTTCACTTCAAGTGCCGCACATTTGATTTGCCTTTTCATTTGCTTTTATGTTACAACAAATATATATATTTATCAAGAGACATGTCTGTATTATACATTTATATAGATATTGTTACGTATTTTTTAATGCCCTGCTGAGAAACCAGTTTCAATATTCCCACAACTGTTGTGCCACTTGAAAGATTTCAGATGCGCTTTTGCTTTTGCCGGCCGATAACTCAAGAGTTGGAAAGCAAAGCAAAGAGTGATCCGAAGCAGGAAAAAAAGATTGTTAGAGAGAAAGATTTTTCTCTAAATCTCCAATTAGTCACAATAAAGGGTTATACATTTAAGAAAAAAAACGCAATATAAGCGCAATTTTATAACTAAACGCCTGAAATTGTGAACAATTTATGAAAATTTGATATAGATTGCATAATAAACTATGAAAGTTTGCAATCATCAGATTTCTTTAATAAAACTTCAATTCAACCTTGATGCTGACATCTTTATGTTTTAAGCATTCCTTATCGGATAGGATATTACAGGTTTCGACTACTAAAATATCCTTATCTGAAAAATCATTTTAATTGCGTCTCCCTGGTGCTTCTTTTCATGCATCTTTTGCGTCTCGAAAGCCTTTGTGTTAATTTAGTAAAATAAAATAAAAAAAAAACAACAAACCTAAAGATTGAAACAGATGCGCTGCAGAAGCTGTTTATTGTTGTTGGCGGCGGTACAATAACAATAAAAAAAAAGAAGTAGACGAATATGAAGACAGAGAGGATACAAAAGAAGAAAAAGATGACAATACGTCATAATAATGAGTCAAGTGAAACAGCAAACGCATCGCGCAAAATGATAATAAAAAGCGGTTTCAACATTTATTTTATATATCCATAGATTTTATACGCTTGTACGTGTGTGTGTGTGTGTGTTTATTCATCTGTGTGAGTGTGGGGAGGAGACAATGTGCAAACATCACGATGATGTACTCGCTTTAAAAAAAAAATAAAATAAAGGCAACAGCTATTGAGTATTCTCGACTAACAGATACCCTACAGTTAATTAAGCCAGAAATTTGCACACAGTGAGACAATAAAAGTGTTTGAGATTTTGATACCCTGAACACAACATAGTTAAACACAATTTGAATAATTGGAAATAATAACCTTAACTTGAACTTTAGTAAAATGAAGTAACACATAATTTACTAAGAGGAAACTTTAAACTTCGTATACATATAAAGTTGATCTGGCGAATTATGAAGTTATGACTGCGACAAGGCAAAAAGATCATAATATTTAATAAAGAAGTCATAACAAACAAAAGGAAGAAAAGGAAAAAGAGACTGAGTGAACGTACAAGATAGAGTTAAAGATACCGAATATGGATACAAACAGTATCAGGCAACGAAAGTGAGCTCTCTATTGACGTACATATTGTACTATGAAACAACAGAGCTTATATGCGTTATACGTATGTATATATTTATAACTACGAGTATGTGTACATATCAGTATACAGTAAATTTATTCAACTATATACATATATAAATATATATATAAATATATATATATAGTATATATTTATATTTTGTGCACAATCGCTTATATTTTATTTTTATCGGTTTTGTTTGGGGCATTGGGCATCGGACATCGGGCATTGTGTGGTTTATTTATATTGCGCTATTGACTAACTGACACGATCGACTGACTAGACAGGGACTCGACTTAAGTATCGCTATCGTTGAGACAGTTTTAGTTTTAAGTTTATTTATGCAACGCCAGCGAAAGGAAAACTCTGAGGTAGGCAGTTTTATTCTTTAACTTTTACTTCTTTCTTTTTGTTATTTCCATTGTTATTGTTGTTGTTGTACGTCGTCTGTTGTTGTTATGATTGCTGTTGAAATTTACGAAGCCCTTTAATAACAAGCATGACAACAAGACAAGAACGACACAACGACTTAAGAACGATACAAAATACAAAATGCATAAGAAAATAAAACAAAATTGAACAAAAAACAAAACAATTCTCTCTCTATCCCGCGTTCATATATATTTGTATATATGAATGACTCGACCATATACATACATCATTTATATATACAAATATATATACATATGTAGTTATATATTTATGTATAAATATATGGACATACACATGCACATATGTAGGTAGTGTATAATTAGGAAGTATTGCAATAGACCCAAACAGACCCTACCAAGTCTACTAAGAAGACGAACGAGCGACAGACAACGCGACGCTTGTCTCGACTCTCATCTTATTTAATGCATTGGACAATTTTGCTTTTGTTATAAACTGTTTGCTTCCCGGCTTTTATCTCTTTCGTACTGTAATTCATTTTCTTCTTTTTAGTCACGTCCCATCCCTCTTTTTCTCTCTCTCTCTCTCTCAATTTTGCAATTTTGCAATTTTTGCAGTTATCCATCTGTTTCAGGCCAACACTACTGTACCATACATTCGTACAGTCAGAAAGACAGAAAGAAACATAGACAGACATAAATACATGTTAAGCAATTGTGTAAATGTACAAACAGACTATATGATAGAGCAGATGGAAGGAAGGGGAAGGGAAAGATATCCCGCAGTTCATAATAGACACACAACTAAAACAAGTAAGAAAGTTATAGTCGAGTGTGCTCGACTATATAATACTCGGTTATATTATATATTTATTTAGCTCGTGCTGCGCACTCGCCAATTTTAAGTTAATTTAAAAAAAAAAATTTTAAAAAAATCTCTTCGAGATTCGAACCGCGGACCTCATGCACCCTCTAACCACTGAGCCACACTCTTTACAAGTACAAGAAAGAACAAGTAAGAAAGTTATAGTCGAGTGTGCTCGACTATATAATACTCGGTGCCCAAAGTTATATTATATATTTATTTTGCTCGTGCTGCGCACTCGCCAATTTTAAGTTAATATAAAAAAAAAAATTTGAAAAAAAAAATTTGAAAAAAAAAAAATCGTCTCGGGAATCGAACCGCGGACCTCATGCACGCGAGTTCAACCCTCTAACCACTGAGCCACGCTCTTCACAAGTGTGAGAAACACTGAATAAATGTTGCCGTCGTTTGGGGTGAGAACAGCAAACAAGCGTACGCCTCTCAACTTTTGAAATTTGAAATGTGTATAACTTCCATGTTTATTATCCGATCTGTACCAAATTTGTACACAACGTCCAGATAAACATATTCTAATATGTACCAAAGTCCTGTAGCTGGACTGGGTTTGCTTAAAATCGGTTTTATCGATTTGTGGAGGCGGAGGGGGCGTGGCAAAAATCCAAAATAAACTTGATCTGCCTGCAAACACTACAAACACTTTGCAAACAAAATTAAGTCTCTAGCTCTTATAGTCTCCGAGATATGTGTGTTCATACGGACGTACAGACGGACAGACGGGCAGACGGACATGCTCCAATCGACTCGGCTGTTGATCCTGAGTCAGAATATATATACTTTATGGGGTCGGCTACGCCTCCTTATGTGTGTTACATACATTTGCTCTTGCCACTAACCCAATATACTCTTGGTACCCAATGGGCACCGAGTATAAAAACTGAAATCTCGATAATCCTGACAATTGCTGTACGACTTAAATCTGGATAATCGAATTGTCTAAGTTGGAAAGCATGTAAAAATAATAATTTTGGTTAATTACTTAGAAATGATTAATTCTTATACAAATTACAATTAAATACTATATAATATCAATATATTACTCTACCCTAAAAAATGTCCCATACACAAGCTCTAAGCAATGCTCTATCAAAGCAACAATGAATGCAAGAAATCACAAAAATTCATACATACATACACACAGGAACACTTAAATACACACGACATGTCAGTATCAGACAAAAGCAACAGGCAGCAGTAATGTGTAAAAGCTTAGAAATGTCAGCGTCAACAAGCTTTTGGCCAGGCAACAAGTTGGAGCCACAGGAACATAAAAGCAAAACAACTAGGAGTGAACGAGACAGAGATTGAAATATAGACAGAGAGAAAGAGAGAGCGGAAGAGTAAGCGAGAGAACAGGCGCATATGTATATACACACAACAATTATGTATGTGTATACACATATACACACAAGTGCGCACACCTGCAGCCGAAAACTTTCTCAGGCACAACTACGTCAGGCATCGCTGCCTGCTGAAGCGATTTGCTTAGTTGATATTATTATTGTTGATGTTGTTGTTGTTATTATTATTATAGCGTGTAATTTACAAACAAATCTGCAGAAACAATACATACACAAACAAATACACACACATTTATTATTTTATATTTTGGTCTATTGCAGAAACGTGCAACAATGACGTCGCTAACGCGTCTGCCGCAATAACAACAACAACAACACCATCTAAAACCACACCAACTACAACAACCGCAACAACAAACGATGTGCCAACTGATTGAATTGAGTGCCATTAGAAGGCTGTGGGGATTTGTTTAGGTGAACGTTGAGATGGATATGCGGAGGAAGGGAAGGATGAAGGGAGGGGGGAAGAGAGGGAATGTGTATGGGGTGGTAGCTGCTAGGTCGCCTCTTTCGTTTACGTTTACGTTAATTGATACAAAGTTTAAAACGTGCGTCGTCTTTTTCTTGCATCTATTTATAACGTCTTTCGCTATTTTCGCGCATTTGTTTGATTCGGATACAGATTCGGATTGCGATTGCTTAATGTATTATTGTTGTTGTTTTTTGCTGCTGGTTTGGTTGCCCTAAAATGTAAATAAACAAAAGGAAAGGCAACGACAACATATAAACAATTTACAACAATAAAAGTTTACAGTAACCGAATCAAACAAAAATTAAAGAAATTTACGTGCAAGTCTAAAGTTGATATGGAAATTAAAATTTGGCGGTCGATTTTTACGCATGTATCGCATCAGTAGAGAAGCAACAGCTATGGCAACAACGGATCTGCTGCTGCCTGGCCAAATTTCAATTTATGTTTTATTGCTGACGTTATTTGTTTACACGCACATTGGTATTATTGTAACAGAGCAGAAATGTTGCTACTGATGCTACTGCTACCAATGCTGACGCAGTTGCCGCGTATCCAAAGGCATTTAACATTCAACGTTCTCAACCTCATCCATCAAAATGCCATCAAGCAGTAGCATTGTATTTATATAGTTTTTCTCTTTTAATTGCAAATAGACAATTATAAAGCGCGCCTGTCAATTTGCTAATTCATTCATCAACTTGAAGTTGGCTGCGTCGAGAAAAAAATGGCGAAAGATAATATCGATTGCGACTAAAAACAATTAATGCGTAATTTCAAGCGCCGGTCACTTCAAGTACTGCAACCCGCCACCTCGTCACACCTATTACCAAAACCACATACAATATCACCTCTGGTTGATTGCAAATATAAAAGTGCAATAATTTCGTATAATTTTAATTGAGCATGCGTGGGGTCTGTCTGTATATTGGTCCGCCAGTCAATCCGTTCGTCTGTCTACTAGTGTGTCTATCAGCACCTCTCTCACTGTATATTTGCCCACGCTTTATGCTCTAATTCATTTTGGTTAGAAATCGATTGCAGCAACAAAAACAAAAGCAAAGCGAAGCAAGCTAAAAAAAAAAAAAAACAGAATAACAAAAACTATTCAATTTACAGCTGCAAACGAAGTACTTAAAAGCGAGGGGGTGGAAAAGGGAGGTCGTCGTAGTGCACAGACGTCTCGACTCCAAAGACAATTTCGTAGCTTGCGTTTGGCGTTCAAGTGAAAATTGGTGAAAATCTAGCAAAATGTGTCAACAAGTGCCGCAGTTGAACGGGGTGAAACGAAACAACAATAACGCAGCAGTAGCAACAAAAATTGCCAAGCTTTTCACTTAATTTCAACTAAATTCGCATCACCCGATTTAACCTGCACCTCCCCTCTTCTTACACACCCACCTAGCCTAAGCAAGATTCTGCCTTTGAAGATTCTTGAGCTGCAACCAAATCTAGATCCGGTTCAGCAAGTTTACCGCAAGCTAGTTACACTATACATACACATACACAGAGACACACGCACATATGAAATAAGTAAATTGAAGAGACTAGAGATGGTAAAATAGAAAAAAAATAATACTCTTTCCACAAGCCGGCTATGCTACTTATCACTTTAGTTGTGTTCGAAATAAGTTTTCTATTTTCGGATTTAACTAACCTGTGTAAGCGATCTATTTGCTCCGATTCATTTTGTAGTTCATTTATGGCAAATAGTTCCATTTCACCAATACGTCCAAAGATTCCATTGGGTATCTTGCGTAGAAATTTTTTCAGAACGCTGGCAATGGTAAATACCGAATAGTTATCAACGTTAACTAATCGTCCTGTCTGTAGAAAATGTATGAGCTTTTTCATGGCTCCCTGATGTCCTGGTGCACGGAATACATCGCGACGATTCGGCGACTCCTTGTTGAGCTTCAATATCAGTACAAGCAACGGTCCCGGAATGTTATTATTGTGCTTACACACCTCATCGAGAGGCACACCAAATTTAACCTTCTCTAGGCGGTAGGGATAGGCTGGAGCTGTTGCTGGATGGCCGCAAGAGGTGACGACGTTGCCCAAATCAGCGGCGCGTCGATGCACACGTTCAGCCCAGCTGGACATACTGTATATGTATTTGTATATATGAGTGTGTGTGTGTGTGTGTATACGCGATTTTCGTTTGTATGCGTGCGGGTTATTTGCCTTTATATATGTATGCGTTTGCCTGTGTGGGCAGCGCTTTTCTTTCGGGCGTTCGTTTTTCACAGAAAAATGTGCTCGCTCACAATTTTATGCTGTTTTATGCTGGTCAAAAACATGTTCATTCTTGTATGCGCCCCTTTACTTTCCACTGGAATGTAACTGCGTTGTTGTTGTTGCTGCAATTTTCAATCTGTTTGTATTTATATTTCGTTGTTGTTATAATTGTTGCTGCAGCTAGTTTGTGCTGCTCATACTTGTTTGTGTTAATTTATTTTTCTTTTTTATTTTGGGCGTTGTTTGAATTTTCTTAGTTTTCTTCACTTCTTAAAATAATATTACATGTCCGCACGCACACACGACCTGCTCTTCGCAGCACTTTTTGTTCACTGTTGCTTAACACTGCACACGCATACAACAAAAAATGTTAACAGTTTACTGCTAGCTAATAACATCGAATATTTCCTGGAATTCTTTACAGTAATCGACAATCGAATTTTAAGAAAGTTTTAGTTACCTAATTTTTAATTTGCAATTCATGGATATACCTGCAAAAATTATAATCCAATGCTACTATAACTAGTGATTACTATTTATATATTTTCAGAAATATTACCAAATTTGAATTTAACTGATTTTATCTAGCTGTTAGTAACATTTTCCAGTGAGTTAATAAAATTTCACCATTAACAGCATAACATTACAAGCTACATCCCTGCGATTAGTTGAGGTATCGATATTATGCCGTATCGCTGTTAAGTTTCCGATGTATCGATGGTTTGGTATTTCTCAAAATGTCACCCTGCCTGTAGTGAATAGTATCGAATCTCTAATTATGGCGAATATGTGTAAAGTGAAATTGTTGGAAGCAAAGTAATAACAATAAATACAAGAACTGTTAATTAATTAATCGCATAAATAGATATTGCAAAAGATAAAATAATTCAACCAAACGTACGTATAATTCAGTAGGCTGCTTATACATATTGTGTCATATATAATTCCATTTTTATTTGTCACAATTATTTTGTTGTCTGCTTCCCAACAGCAACAAAAACAAGAAAACAACAACAACACGAACAAGAGTAGGAAGAAAAAGCCAAGAAGAAGGCAACAAAATACAAACATATAAATTTTGGCAAAATCGCTTATCCAAAATTTTTAAGTTCCATTCGCTAAAACAATTTTGCGTATGTGTTTGTGCTGCTATTGCTGCTGTCGCTGTTCACCTTGAATCCATCAACGTTGCCGTTGCCGTTGACTTAGTTGTTGTCGTTGTTGTTTTTGTAGCTGCTATTGACCCTGTACGGCTGAATATATACAACATATGACATACATATATTTTAATCGCACTAGCACACATTTATAAAAAAGCCATATACACACGCACATACATATGCATTGATAAAAAAAAATTTTTTTGCAAATATAAAAAAAATATTGTGTTTACGCATTGATTTGCAGGTGAAGAACAACAAATGACCACCGCTGCCTCCACATCGCAAAATGCGTCATCCGCGCTGATGGCCGGAACTGGTACAGGAACTGGAATTGGATCTATTGGAGGTGGCAACGTTTCATCATCAACAAGTGCATCGACAATGAATACGACGCCGACGCCCAGCAGCTCCGCTGTGCGAGCATTGGGTATGGAATACAAATCATTGCAGGAGGAACCAGTCGAGGGATTTCGTGTCAAGCTAATGAACGATGACAATCTCTTTGAGTGGGAAGTGGCCATATTTGGTCCACCGGATACCCTATATCAGGGTGGATATTTCAAGGCACATATGAAATTTCCACATGACTATCCATATTCGCCGCCATCCATACGCTTCCTAACCAAGGTATGGCATCCGAATGTTTATGAGAACGGTGATCTTTGCATATCGATATTACATCCACCGGTTGATGATCCACAAAGCGGTGAGTTGCCCTGTGAACGTTGGAATCCCACACAGAATGTTCGTACCATTCTTCTATCGGTTATATCGCTCCTCAACGAACCCAACACATATTCACCAGCCAATGTCGATGCATCGGTTATGTATCGTCGATGGCGTGATTCCCAGGTAAGCTCTGCAATCCAAACATCTCGTACATCTCAGTTCAAATATTACACACAGGGTAAGGACAATGAATATCCGAATATAATTCGGAAGCAGGCACTGGCTGCCAATGCTGAAGCCAAGCGGGAGGGAATTGTGGTGCCAATGACGCTGGAGGATTATTGTTTGAAGCCGACGGTGAAGCCAAACACAGAATCTGGATTGGATGCAAATTTCTATGATGATGATTTCGATTTGGAGACAGAAGATTTACCCACAGATTCAGATGAAGAGGACGATGAGGATGAAGATGATGTTGAGAACGACGGCGATAATGACAACGACATTGAAACCGATGTCAATAATGAGGTGCAAAAACAGCAGGAAGGAATTTGCGATAGCTCAACGATTAGCAAAAATAAATGTACGAACAACAATGGTATCGTCTCGCCAAAAACATCCACTGGCGCTGCTGCATCAGCGGATGATACCGAATCAGCCGATAATAGTGGCAAAGGAGAGACCACATAATGGAGCCTAAAGAATATCAATCCATTCTTTAACACCCTCCCTTTATGCAAAACTTAACTTTACCACAGAAGGAGAAGAACAATAACATCAACAAGAACTACTTCCTCGTAGATGCGTCTTTGTAGCATTTAAATGTAATCAATCGTATCGAAGAAATTGCTTGTCAAAGGCGTCGCTAGATTTCTTATTTCTGTCGATTATTTTTTAATTTTTATGATTATTTATGTACAATTGTAAAACTAACAACAGGAGATGAAGAATCGACCATCAATGAATCCGATCTATCATCAAGATTTTGAACGTTTTTGGAGCTATTACACAACTGAATATGATTATACAAGATATATAAAAATAATACACATATATGTATTAGCTATAAAATATTATTTAAAAAAACGAAAAAAAAAAAATATACTCTTCAGATACAAATTGCATACTGTTTGCTGCCAAACAATAAGGAGCGGGGGCGAGCAGCAACAGTTGCACAACAGTTTTGTAAACTCAAATCTAACTGCGAGAGAATGGACAGAAACAAGCAAAACTTATAAGCGATATAAAACGGTATTGCAATACATAAGATTCAATCAACGGATTTCAAGTATATAAAGCAAATATTGAAATGTAGCAATTAATCAATTTTTAAGTGCAAGAAAAAACACCAACTGCAATATTGAAACGAAAACCCGCATTGTATAAATTAAATTTGCAAAGATAAATAAGCCAAATAAAAGGAAATAAAAAACGAAAAACAATTGTCAGATTTTAAAATTTGAATTTTGAATTAATATTTATAGACAATTCTTCAACAATAAATTACTAGTGATATAGCTGTTAGCTATTTTTCTGGCAAATCTGTCGGTTCCAAATTATCGGAATTCGATTGTTTTATTTTGCTAACGGTTTTATTTGCTGGCATTGAGTGTTTATTTTACTTTTTTTTATTTTTTATTTGTATGCTTAAATTTGTGTAACAAGCTTTGCTCTCTTGCGCCATGCCAACAACGCCGGTGTCAGATCCTTGTCAGTGATGGCAGGCATGCGTATGAGGGAACTATATACCCCGATGTCCGCAATAGACATTTTATCGCCACCAAAGTATTGTTGTTGTTGCAATCGTTTGTCCAACAGACGAACCATTGCTACTTGACTTTTATGCGTGCTGCATCGCAACAGTTGGTAGCAAATATCGAGCACTGCATCGATTTCATTGCATAGTGGTGATTTTTCGTAGCGATATTCGGTTGGGCCAACACGACCTAAATATCTAATGATATTCACCTCGCCATAAATGGGCACATACATTGTGGGCGAGCTGATCATTTCAGTGTGTTCGCCTGAAAATTTTAAATCAATTAGATACACAATTAATTACAAAAAAAATAATGAAAGCATACAATTTTTCCAAATTAGCGTCACATTAATCTTCGGCAGTTCTGCATTGATGGGCACTTTTGCGAGATTAGTCTCGAATTCACGTGCAGCAGGGCCAATATCTGCCATTGTCGAGTGTGTAAAAGTCTTCACATCAATTGTATATAAATCACGCCAAGCATTTTTCAACGCCAATAACGCATATGGGATAAAATTCGGATGACCATTAACGACAACATCTTGTAGTGGTACCTTTAGTTGTAGTTGTGTTGAAGAAAAAACAAATGCTTACGTAAAGGTTTAATCTAATTTTAATCATTGTACTTGCCTCCTTAAGTCCACCATTCTGATAGGCTGTCGTATGTTGCACAGTCTTGCCACAAACATTAACACCTAAGTTGGATCTTATTTTATTCAATTGGAATTTGAGCTCTTCCAGCTGCTTCAACACTTTTTCCTGGCGCTTTACCACAGTCGCTGTGTCTTCATTCTGCAAAAGAAAATATGAACACACATGTAAATTATGGAGTAAATAAAGTGAAGCTTCATTTGTACAGTTTGGCACGCATATGAACTAGAGATGGGCGCGTGACAGATAGTATGTGAATAGCTTAAATTCCAAACACTTTGTATGTACATAAGTTTTTATTTCCATTCTCAGTTTAAAATTAATATTTGTAATTATTTATTTATTTGTAACAGAATCTTTGATCATGCGCCCATTTCCAATATGGATATAGTAAGCAAAACAAATTTGACAGGCACCGTGCGTATTAAGCATAAGCTTTTTGAGTTAGTAATAATTATAATTTGAAATTTTATAATTTTGTGATTTAAGTATATAGAATTTTTTGAAATTTAACCTTTATCAACTGTTGTATTTCTCGGCCTAAAATGTCCAAATCAAGCGCACAAGTTACTGACTTTGTTGCTTTGCTCGCACTCTCCTTAGCGCCTTTGCATAGATTTTTTTGACCCTTTTTATAAATTATTTTAATTAAATAAAAAATCAAATCTTTGCATTATGAATATTTTGCATTTTTTTTTACGATGTTGTTATTCTTTTTTTTAAATTTTAATTTAGTTCAATTATCCCCGCAATCATGGAAAATGAATTATTAAATTCATCACTGTCACGGCTCAGCCACTGTGATTGTATGTGTCAAGTCACAGCAACGCTCATCTCTAGTATTCGCCACGGCAGCTGGAATATAGTATGAGCACACTTACTGCGGAGCCTGTTGTTGCGCCGGCTGATAGGCTGACATTCTTTAATTCGTACATACAGCTAGGTAATTTAATATCAAATTGTGGCAACAATGTTTTCAACTCGTACATTTCACGTTCCAATTTCAAGGAAATTCAATAAGTTCGTATTCCTAGGAAATGTGCTTGGCCTTAGTGATGTGACTAGTATAATCGATAAATAGTTTGGCTGATGCAATACTTTCAGGTGAAATCGAAATCGATACCTAACAAACAGCTGAGATCTAAAAGAGTTGCCACGAACGATTTAACACCTGATCAAAACTTTTAATCTAAAGCCTCAAAATGGAGGCTTTGCCAAAGTACCGCTATAGTTTTTTAGCTGGTGTTTGCGCTGCCGGTGGCAGTTTCTTTGGAAAATTACCCAGTTTTTTCATTGCTATGCAGTTGTTCCAACAATTTAATGGTTTTTCATATTTGAGTAAGTTCATATATTAATTTTTAAAGCAAAAGCTGCAAAGTATAAACATTTTTGTACACTCTATAGGGTTTGCCTTGGTGCATTTGTTGCCTTTCAGTTTGATGCTCTTCTGTAACGTCTTGAATCTGAGATATTTTCTTAAAGCGCTTCAAACAACCGCAAACACGTTGACGGCAACGGTACTAACTGCAGCCTCCAATTATATTCTTTCAGTGCGTTTCTATTATCCTCTTTATATTGTCTGGTAACTAAATTGTCTGTATTTTAGTTTATTTTAGGTGCAGCAGTGTATCGGGAACCGATGACAAGTTTATCTGCCATTGGTATAACGTTAATTTTAGCTGGTCTTTGGTTTCTGTGCGATACTACACCGCATTCAGCAGACAAAAAAATAACTGCAGAAAAACGCAAAAAACTGTGAATTTAACTAAGAATTATCTTGTCTACATTCCTGAAACCAAATAGTTAATAACATTTTACTTATAGAATTCTTGTTTAATGTATTATTTTTCGAATACATATATATTTTGTATTTTCCTATTTTTGTTTCTCATTTATAATGCACATAAGTGGAGCATAATTTTGTTACTATTACTCAGTTAATCATACAATTCTACATACAATAATTGTATATATTTATGTATATGTATATGCGCCAACGACTTTAAGTGCTTACATAAAAGAAAAACGAAATAAAATATATTATATTATATATTATGTGTAAACGACAAAAAAAAAATATGAAGTGGTAATAAGAGCACAAACTATAAATATATTTGTTTATAGTAAATTACATGTTTTTTTTTTGTTTTTGTTTTTCTTTCATCTTCCATTCGCAATGTATATATTATATTAATTTATTAAATATAATTTGTATGTTTTCAAAATTGTAATTTAATTGCTAAGACGTATAAATACTTTCATTTTCTGTTTCCATGTATTTATTTTAATTTTGAAAAGTTTCTTTTATGCACTTTTCAATACTCCTAACTCCTACTCCTTCTCTTCTCTTTTCTTGGTTTTCTGTTTTCATTCATAATTTTTGCATCAGATTTTTAATTCTTTTTGTTTTCTGCATTTGCATTTGATTTTGTATTTTTTTTCTCTTGGTTTTTGCAGTTGGGTTTTAAAAACCTTGTTGCCATTTTTTTTTTGTTTTGTATATGTATATGTGTATTTTATAGTTGATGTTTTTGAACTTTCCTGTATGCTTGTTGTTATATAATTGTTTGTGTGTGTGTGAGTTGTATGTATGAACTATGTTGTTTTTTTATTTATTAATAATTATTTAAATAAATCATAATTTTATAGAAACATTTTTATTGTATTCAAAAAATGCGCAAACTCATCGTTTGTTTTCTTTGTTTTTTATCCTTATCATTCTCATTCCTCGTGTTCTTCATTTAGAGCTTTCTTCTTTATTACGTTGCTGACTACCGGTAAATCGCAGGTCAAAGTGGCAACGCTGCGGTTTTTTTATGTTAAGATATTTGTATTTGTATTTTATGTTTGTGTTTTGTTGTTTCTATGGTCTAATGCGTATATTTATGTATATAATGCGTGTGTTTCGTGTATTTGTGTGTGTGCGTGTGTATGTGTGTTCGGTGTAGTTGCGTGTTTTATAACTGTGTGAGAGAGGAGCTTTATTTTAATACATGTTTGCGCGATGGCAAAAACAAATAATGTTATGCCGCGCTGCGCCGCCGCAGTTCACAGCTCAGTTTTTATTTTCCAAGCTCAACGGCATGCGCTGCTGTTGCTGTGTTTGACGTTGATTTATGTAGCCGCTGCCGCCGCCACCACCACCGCCTCCACCGTTGCCAGCATTGCGACCACGATCGCCCAAGGGCCGACCAAAGGGTCCGTTGCCATTGCGCTGATTGCCGCCACGCTGACCACGGTAAGAGCTGCCACCGCCGCCACCACCAGCATTGTCGTAGCGCGTCTCCTTATTATAGACACCACCTCCTCCACCACCGCCATTTTGATAATAGTTATTGCCCCCACCACCTGACTCATTGTTTCGGAAATAGACGCCACTGTTACGACCATTCTGTTGCGCTGATCCAGAGTTCCCATATTGACGTGCCCGATAGTTTCCACCACCACCGCCACCGCCATTACGACCACGTTCATCGCCACCACCGCAGTTGCGGCGCTGATAGTTTCCAGAATTGCGACGCAATTGATTGCCGTTATCCTGCTGCTGCGAATTGGAATTGTTCCAATGATTGTTGCTGTTACTGCAGTTCACACCATTATCGCTGCTGTTGTCTCTTGTTGCTGTCCATTCCTGTTTGTTGTTATTGCTGCCACTGCTGCCATTCGACGCAGCACTGCTCATCGCATTCATTTCGCTGCTCCATTTGTTACTTGTGGACGATGCTGCTGTAGCTGACGGCGCTGATGCCGACTGAGCTGCCTCAGTTATCGCTGAAGATTGCGTCTTTAGTGCATTAGTCAGCGCAGCTGTGGCAGCTGCATTGGTATCATTAACAGCAACGCCACGTCCACCATGCCATTCATTAACTTCAACATCAGATTGTTGCTGCTGATCATCGTGTTGTTGCTGCTGTTGTTGTTGTTGTTGCTGCTGTTTAATGCCAAGTTGCTGCTGCAACTGTTGCTCATAGCTTACGACAGCGCTGTCATATGGGAATACAGCAGTCACATCTCCTGCCTGCATGCCAATGCCTTGAGGTGGAGGCGGCTGCTGCTGCTGCGGCGGTAGGCGTGCCATTATGAGCATTGGTTGCTGCTGCTGCTGTTGTTGCTGCTGCTGTTGACGTTGCTCATGTATCAATACAGGCGAAAACAATTGCTGCTGCTGCTGTTGTTGTGGTGCTGGTTGCGGCTGCTGTTGTTGTTGCTGCTGCAGGGACGGGAAAGACTGATTAGTGAAAGTAAGCGTTGTTATTGTTTGTGGTTTATCCACATGATTCAGCTGTTGCGGCTGCTGTTGCTCGAAAACTAATCCTTGTACAGGCAACTGTTGTGGCGGTGGTGCCTGTTGCTGTGGAGGCTGCAGCACCTCCGGTGCATCCAGTTCACTGTCCTGCAGAAAATGGAAGCTGCCGGTGCCCAGCACCTCGGCCAGCGGACGCAACTGTTGCATAAATTGTTGCTGTTGCTGTGGCGTCGGCGGAGGCTGCTTGAAGTAATTATGCTCCACAGCACGCACAGTGGTGCCAGTAAAGTGCTGTTGTTGTTGTGGCACAGCTGCAGCGCCTGCTGCAGCAACAGCAGCCGAAGTCACATTCGCTTGTGGTGGAGGCAGCACAGTGTGTAAGGCCTGGAGATTCACGGGGCTGCTCAGCAGCTGATGAGGATGTTGTTGTTGTTGCTGATTAGCCACTTGTGGCACATGCGATGCCTCGCCCGTCTGCTGCTGCTGAGCCGGTGGTGCTGTTGCATACAAGACATGAACAGGCGTCGTGCTACCTGCTACAGCTGCCGCAGCTGCTGATGGCGGAGCAGCATTATAAACATTCGAATGTTGCTGTTGCACCACCAATTGCTGCTGCTGCTGATCATGCAGTAGTTGAGCACGTTCCGTCTGCTGCTGATGATGCAGTTCCGGCAACGAATTTCCCACTTCCACGGCTAATGTCAACTTATCCAGACCCTCCTCAAGTGAATTATGTGCCGATGGCTCCGATGCAAGTCCGTCCTGATCAATTCCAGTTCCAACATCATTAAGCAACGTTTCACCATCAGCGTTAACCGTTCCAGCAATGCTTTCTGTGTTCGTTCCTTGCTCACCCAATGGAATCAAATAGTATTTGTCCAAGTAGCCGCTATCCTGAATCTGTTGGAAGAGTAAGCGAACCTTTTCGAAAGTCACATCCCCGTAAGGCTTGGCACGTGCATTAATGGTCGAAGCAAAGATTTCAGCTGCCTTCTGAGCGGTACCCAAAAAACTAATGTCATCGACAGTCTCCGGACGACGGGTTTGCACATCAATGCAGCTACATTGCAACAAAGAAGTATTTATAAATTAATAAAAAAATTAAATTTAAATCTGCATTTAAAACCATAGGAACTCATAATTCCCACTGTAATATCTACCAATCGTTAACTTCTTTGTTGAATGATATTCCCAGCATTCTAATCTTATCTATTTACTGTGCCTCTCGTCTTTATGTCTGCTGTACAACACAATTTTGAATACAACACATTTGTATTTTTTTTTTCGAAAACATTGTTATCCCCAAATGCATATACACAGTAAATGAGACTTATATGCAAATTGCGAAAAATATAGTTTGTATATCAGAAATCGTGGGGCAAGCGACATATTTGTGTAGCAAAATTAATGCATACTTTAAACTAAAGCAACCCGTTATAGTGATTCACGATATAAGTGAAACATACATATAAACATATAATAATAAATTAGTCATCAATTTACTCATTCTAGGAGTCTTTGACTTGCTTGGGATTAATGACAACTTTTCATTCTTATTCCACTTATAATGGATCTACGTCCTATTTTTAAACTTACAACTTATCAAGGGTATCCAAATCGGTTGCCTCCAGTTTGCAAGCTCCATTTTCGCCAGTCAGGAAATCATTGCGTACCTGCTCGTCATTGAAACAAGTGAGAACGTTTTGAATAACCAACAAATCACGTATCTTTGCAGTTTCAGCTAGTGTCTTGGCCTGGTTATCCTATAAATAATAATTATAATTATTTTAAATATAAATAAATGATTGTATAAAACAATATTTATATACCTTTCGCGCTTGTTTCTTTTGCTCCTTTTCGGCTTCCTTGAACGTCAATTGCGTTTGCTTGGACACATCGCGAGCAAATTCCAAAGTAGCCAGAACCGAATCATATTTGACAACAGCTGCTGCCTGATCGGCGCTAAGTTCCTTGCCAACGGCTTGTATGGCCCGATACGATTCTAATTTGGTCTGTAAAAAATAAAATCATCAATGAATCAAATCATGTTTTATAAAAAATATAAAATTAACTTTCTTGAAACCTTAAATAGAATATATTCGCAATGTGAACACAAACAAATATAAAAACAGGATAGTTACAAAATGTCGGGTGCACATGCGGCATTAATGTTGCCAGATCATACACCGGCATACCTGCAAACAATAAGTTTGTTTATTTTATTACTAATGCATACACAAATAATGCACTTAATATTCACTCAATTTGACTTATAATTATTTTGTAGTAAAAAACAGATAATTATGCCGTTTATTTGCATTTTGACAGCTTGTGATTTTTTTTTTGTTGTTTTTGTCACAGACGTCGATCTGGCAACTCTGTTAGATAGCAAATATGGCGTCGCGAAAAATCTGCGTGCACAAGGGAGAAAAAGCAACACGAGCAAAAAAAAACCGAAACGAAACAAAGCGGCCGACGAACAAAAATAAAAAATGGTGGGCAATGCCAATCGTATTTGTCCTAATTTTCTTACTTTATGCCACTCCACTTACCTTACGCTTCTCCAAGTTGCGAATTTTGTGCTCAATAGTGACCAGAATTTGCTTCATTGGATTGTATTGTTCAGCAGCGGCGGCGGCAGCAACAGCGGCAGCCGTTAGTTTAAGCGCTTTGGCATTGACATTATTGTTGTTGTTGGTCAAATCAGTTTGGCTGCCTCCGTTGCCAGCAGCTGCTGCTCCTGCTGCCACAATAGCCTTGGTGGTACATTCAGTTAAATTGCTATTGCTGCTGTGCTGTCCATTACCATTGCTATTGTTGCTGCAGCCACCACCGCTGCCGCCACCACCCACGCCGCCGCCGACGCTGCTGCTCGCACCAATTGAGCTGACCGAGGCGCGTTTCTCCTTGCTATTGTTGTTGGTGTTGTTGGTGAATGTGGTAGCAGCCGAAGGCATTGTTTGCCGTGTGTTCTTCTGCTTGCTTACTACTGTTACTATAAAATAGGAATGAAATCGAAACTGCTGCCTTGTCCTGCCGTTCTTTTTGTTCTTCGAAAAACTAAGAGATCAGTGTGACCGAATCTTTAATGCAAAAATATGACAATTGCTCCAATCAAATTATGCCAAATAAAATATACCATTCCAATGCCCTATATATTAACTGAAAAATACTAAAAGACTGTCATCTAAAGAAGTAATGCATATTATTAATTATTGGTTTTTAGTTTATTAATACATACAGCGTGTTGTTGTAATACTGTTACCTCAGCTCTGGAATAGAAAAAAAACGTTGAAAACAAATTTTCAAAATTAATTCTATACTTGTCACTAATTCTGGCAGCTCTGCCAGTGGAAAGTCAATAAGATACAAAATGCTATCGATATTTAAAAAACCGGCTATGCTATCATAAAAAAGCTACTTGCTATGTGAAAGTGGTCAAAATAAAAATTAAATTATGTGTTGAAAATGCCTTCTAAAGTAAATAAATTTTTGAATTTTTTAACATACTTGATCAGCCGATATGAATTATTTGAACGCAGTAAATTTTTTTTTTTGTAGTTGAAAAACAATAACGAAATTTTGTGTTTTTTTTTAATGTAAATTTATTTGTTAAACGATCTAAAATGTTAATCTTTCCGTTTCATTGTCCGTATTTAAGGCAAGTTGTCTGGACGCATATATAATTTCGCGTACAATTACATTTCATCTGCCTCTATTTGAAAAATACATAAATTTATACATATATAGAATTTCATTGTTGTTCTCTTTTAACATAAATGCTTTGCTTCCACTTAAATATTTTTTTTCTTTTTTGTGATTAAATATTATGGTTAGAGATTTTGATTTCATGAAACGCAAACACAAGTTTTTGAACCAGCAAAAGGCTTTTTCAAAGACCAAAATCGCCGATATGTTTTTCTGTTTTTCTTCTTTGTTTTTCGGTTACAAGTTACAAAATTAACTAAATAAAGAGATAGATAAAGATTTATATATTTATAGGTATAGGTACATACGTATATAGGGGAAGAGAGATAGAAATAGAGAGAGAGAGAGAGAGCGAGAAAACAAGCATTTTGAAACACAGAAGTTCTTACATATAAGTACATAATAATTGGGGTTTTATTTTTGGTTTTTTTTTTTTTTTTTTTTTTTTAAGATTAATAAAGCGTAATTTAAATAGATTTTACTATAAAACAAAACAAAGAAAGGCATTTCACATTTTTTTCTTTTCGTTTTTTTTTTTTCTCAGTATACAAATATTTTGTTTAAGTACTAGGCTCTCACTTGTCTGTGTTTGTGTCTGTGTGTGTGTATAAATATTAAAAATATATATACTACATATATAGCTCAATTCTCGACTACATTAAGAATATAAGTGTTGCATAGATTTTCCAGCGTGTTGTCAAATTTCTCCAATTATCGCTGAAATAAACTCCAAAGCTTGTAACTGGAAACGCGCTTCGCCAATTGCGCAGCAGCGCTGCTTGACGGCGTCGACGTCGTCTCAGCAGAGGCTAAACGACGATTGTTGATAAGTTTCGATCGCATCTGTTCATCGATCAATTCCTGCATATCCATTTGCCATTGCTCCAGCTGCTGTGAGAGTTCAACCTTCTGTTGTATGGATTCAAGTAGTTGACTGTTCGCCTGCATTAGCTCCACGCGATTCTTGGCCAGCTCGACTTCAGCTTTGGTGCGACGCTCATTGGCCGCATCGCGTTCCTTTTGTGCCTTGGCGAGCAGCTCATCACGATCAGTGTTATCAACGAGATCGCCACGTGCTTGATCGCGTTCCTCTTTGACGTTTTGTAACTCAACATCGGTCACTGTGACCTTAGCCTCCAATTTTTGTATCAACTGATGGCTGCGCTTGATCTCATCCTCCTGTTCGAGGACTAGATTGCGTGTTTGGTCCAACATTTTTTTGAAGTTACCTGCATCCAAGTTAAGCAACAATCGTGTCAGTTCATCGGACATGGCCGACAACATGCCCTGACGGAACTCAATGGCTATGTGGCTACTATCATCATCATTGCGCTCCGAGCTCGACATGGTATTATCCATAGATTCCAAATCCAGTGATATGTCCGAGTTAAGACCTGATAATGTATCAAAGGAACATTTTGATTAGACAGAGAAACTTGTCTAAGTTACAGTTACTGCATGAGTCGCACCTGAATCATCATCATGGCTCACTTTGAGTGAATCCACCAGGGATTTCAATTGTATATAGACGGAACGTGCCTCTACCCACATCTGACTTGGTTTGCCTGTCTCCGTAAAGCTCAACTCATCCTCATCGCATTCCATTTCGAATTGTAGACTTTTCTTACCGGGCGTTGAGTTTGTGTCCTGAGAAAGAGTTCAGATTTCAAGTACATATATGTAAAGTGAGGTTATGTTTATAAGAGTCCAAGTATTAATTGCAATACTCAAATGAATTTTTACCAGTTTACATTTCAATCTGGATAACTATTTTGAAAAAGTTTACTAGATTTTCCGAAATACACATATTCCACTATATGAATGTTGTTGGTTAGTAATTGTAGCTTCAATGTGTTACCAGTTTGAGGTTAGACCTGATTCTTAGTTTAAGGTTAGAGTTAACAATATAATAACTTACCGCGCCCAACCGTTCACTGAGCACATTGTTCTCACGCTGAGTGCGCTCCAATGCTTGTAAGGTTGTCTGTAAAGATCAAAGACATAAGATATGAGATTTTAAGAATAGCGTTTCTTATGAAACCTCTAGCATAGCATACCATAGCAAACATATATCATTATTATTATCATTATTGATTTCAAACTTTCAACTAATAATCTTTTAGTTATAAATTGAAATTTGAAAAAAGAAAGTCAGGCAAAGGAGATAAGCGATGACACTTGAGAAATTGCGCAGTTCCATGTAGTTCTTGAGAACACAACCAGCAAAAACCAAACAAATATAATCTCAGCATTTTAAAATCACGATTTTGTCAATGTTTAAATTTAAAATTGAATGTGAGACGTGATAATATTAGATTTTCTGCTGCTGCTGCTGTTTTTTTATAGTGAGCTCACCTCTAATTTTGTTTCCTGTTCGCGTGCATGTCGCTCAAGCATGTGAATTCTATCGGATGCCTCCTCTAGGGATAATGTTAGATTCTCCTTTTCCTCCTGAGCGTGCTGTAGGCGACGCTCTAACTCTTGACGTTTGCCTGTTGTGAGGTTAAGTTCGGTTTTGATGGATTCCAGGCTGTTGACGTGCTCCTATCAAATAATACAAAAAAAACACACTCAAAATATTTATCGATATCTATTAAGATCGATATACCTGCAAACTGCTATTCCTGTAATGATATTGATCCTTGAGCTCTTGGATCTGTGCACTAAGCTTCATTTCCGTGGCATGTGCCTCCTGTATCTGCTCGGTGAGTCGTGTATTCTGATGCTGCAGTTCATCGATGAGTATGGTCTTCTCCTTCTCTGCCTGCCTGATGGCTGCATCTTGGGTCTGCAGTTTCTCCTTTAGCTCATTGAGATCTGATTGCAACTCGAGAACACGCTGATCACTTTCATCTTCTGCAATCGACAATTTTTGGCGCAGCACATGCTTCTCCTGCTCAAGTTTCTGTACCGATAAGTGACAAAAATTTAACAAACTGAGAAAGTTAATAAAATGCACATAAGGTAAGATTAAAAAGAAGAAAATTAAAAACAATTGTTTGTTCTATAACTCGTCAACAATTACAATAACAAACCCCAAGAAACTCACAATGAAGACAATGAAAGTCAACAATCTGCACGTACACAAAATACAATAATGAAAACAGAAAAAAAATAGTATATATACATATGGTAAATGCAGCCAACAAAGGCGACCGCAAGGTTAACACAGCTCGACAGGTAATTGTACAGAAAACATTTGCATTTTTCATAGTTTTTGCTTTTTTTGTTTCTATTGTTGGTGCCTGTATTGTTGTATTATTGTTGTTGGCAGCTGGCAGCAGGCAACGACAAAGAGCGAGAGCGAGAGCAAGAGCTGCATACCAGCCTTATCGAGTGGTATCCTCGAAGCACAAGTTAATTAAGATAATTGCAAATGGAAGCAAATAAAGGTGAGAAAGAGACAAACATATTTTCAGAGTTCGCCATAGTTAACCGCTTAGAGATGCGAAAAACGTTATATTGCGTTCAACTATACTTGAATTTATTTTTATACAATCTCAATTTATATTCGATACCACTGTGCATAGGCACAACATTAAAATCTTAAGCAAATTTTTGCCTGGGCTCTTCACACCATTGGCAGGCCAAGAAAGAAACCACAAAATTCACATCATTCAAATTAAAATGCAATTGAGTTTTCACTTCGTTTGTGGTGATGCATCCAAAACATGAAAACGTTAGCGCTTTGCGTTGCAATTTACATATTACGAATTTCTCATTAGTTGCAGACACTAAATTTGCCTGTTGTAACATTAATGAAGGCAATTTGCTGCCTAAGTCTTGCACATTAAGACAAGCTTCGATAGTTCCAGAAATTTGCCGATAACGACAATAACAATCGCAATCATTAGTTCTAATTGCATTCCGTAATTATCACTCTTTAAATTAAACTTTCGATTGTTAATCAAATAAGTTTTCGATAGTTCAAGCATTTCATGTATAATAAAATTAACAATAACAACACCAGCAATCGTTAGTTCTAATTTAATTCCATAATCATCGGTATGTGGTGCAGAGCTGCCACTTAAGAAATTAAGCTTTTGATTGTTTATCAATAATTCCATCATTCAAATAAACTTGCATAATTGACATTTGCTTGTCGGTTGGCTGCAGTGCATTTGCAGGGCATGGGGCATTTTTTTTAGATCAAGGTTTGCAGAAAATAACGTATTGAAAATAACGTGACAAAGTTTAATAGCTAATTTCGAAGGCTTCAAATTGTTGCATATTCAGTAACAATATATGAATAGAAACCCAAATCTTTTCTTTATATATTTGTTATATTTTATACTTAAAAAAGTTGCATTATTATTTTTATCGAAAAAAGTTAATGCGGAATATGCAGTGTGGACACGTAACGTAAAGTAACGTGTAATGTAACGTTAAGAAAAGTCAACCGACAGCAAATAAATTTGAGAAGTAAACGCGGTTTGCAGCCTATCAGTAGAAAATTAAACAAAAATCTCTTCACGCTAATAAAATGGAGCGACAAAACTGTAAATGAAATGCTTTAATAAAATTAACGGTAATTTGCATAAAATGCAACGACGCCGCCAAAAACAAAAAAAAAAAACCTCAAAAATTGCTGTAGTTATTGTTATTATTATTGTTGTTACGATTGTTGCTAGCTGACAAAAGGGGGCGACGCTCGGCTCGCGCCTTCAACAATTGCAATTGCAGCAGAAAGAAAATTGCAACCAGACAATAGTAAAATACCAACAGCAACAGCGAAAAACTGCACTGACAGTTTCCAACTAAATAAAATAAAACAAAAAAAAAATAAATAGCAACAATAAAACGGAGACGAAGAAAAAATAAAAAAAAATATATATATTATTGTGCATACTTTCTCTGTTTCTATTTCACGCTCAATGAAATGTGTTGATGATGGCTGTAAGCGTTGACTGCGGCTACGTCTGTGGCAGCGTTGACTGCGTCAGTGGCAGCTTTTAAAATCAGCTAACAACAGCGGAAGTCGGCATCAAGCTCAGCAAACAGAAAATGAGTTCACATACTGCGTCCGACTATAGTCAGAGCTGCAGCGCAAGATCATAAGACCGAAATTAAAGTAAAATATATAAAATAAATACGCAACAATGCAATGAGATGAGAGCAGGCTTACAACAATCAATTTTGCTTCATGTTGTTGGCCAGTTTTGTTTTCAACTTAATTTTATTACGTATTTTTTTTTTTTAAATTACATATACCTATACATATACACATATACATACATGTACATATATGTAAAGAGTTTTAGCTAATTGCAATTGCATGATCACCAAACGCGAGTTGTAATTTGTTTTGACGCCACACACAGACAGACACACACACAATACACACATTTGTAGTTAGCTTAGGAAGAATTGATTAAAGACTAATAAAGAATGTATTTCAAAATTTGCATGACTTGTTGTGCAATAATTTTTTTGTATTTTTTTTTTTTTATTGATATACTTAATAGTAAACGGATCCTGTGGTAGAGTTGCCAGCTGATCTGAATATGCTCTTCACTGAATAAAGCTCACTCGATAACTTTCATTCTCAAGTTTGTTGATAATATGTAGTTGAGAGGATCAATGAAGGCGTTGCCAACTACTCTTGAAATACTTATTGTCTGACTCCCTTGTGCATATGTATGTATGTATGTACATATGTACATATGTATGTGTGTTCGTTATTGCATTTTGTTTCTCTTTGCTGCGTTTTATTCATATTCAAATGCGACGTAACATGACCCACTTTACGTGTGGCAGAGCGAGTGCGAATGCTTACATTAAACTAAACAAAATTATGATTATTTTTGCAGGGCAAATTACAAACTGTCGGTGACAGGAAATGTTCAAATGTAATTGACACAAATGCAGCACAAAGCGCAGCAAAAAAGCCCTGAGGATGACTCATCGATGCAACAAGTTGGGGCCACAAAATGCAAATCTCTTGTCTAATGCTGAATAAACTGTGGTAAAAAAGAAATGCCTGAGTAAACAGCAACAGTAAAAACAACAATAAGACTAGGCAGCTGGTGGAAGTTGTTGCTGCAATCGATATTTAGTGCAACGATAACAAACCGTGTCTGCGATTACTTGGCAAATGTAACAAGTCGCATTGCCAAATCGATTCGTTAATTAGTTTTGAAAACGTGACGTCACAGATTTATCAACTCCATGACGAACAATTTGCGGCACTTGTTGATTTTGTTGTTGCTGTTGTTGTTTTGTTTTTTCTTTTCATGTTTCATTGTTATTGTTAAAGTGTTAAAAACGGCTTCAGCAACTTTTAGTTGCATTCGTTAATTACAATAAATAATTAACTAAATTGCTTGCCAAGTCACTAGAATCGTGCCAAAGACGAGCCAAGCTATTCTCACCGTTTCGAATGTCAATTACCTAAGCGTCCTATTAATAAACGTTTTCTGTGTTTTCTCATCAATGACTCAAGATCATGAGCTCAACATTGTGTGAAAGAGAAAGGTAGACTGTAAGGTTGAGCAGAGTGTTGGCAAGCAACAGTAAATGCAAAAGAAACAGAGAGAAAGAGAGAGAGAGAACGAATATGAGTCAATGGCCAGTTAAAATCAAAATAATTTGCTGCTTTTATTTTAGCTGCATACATGTATGTACATATGTATGTATGTGTTCATGTGTTCAACTACATTTTCCGAGATAGTTGGTGTAAATTGCATTTTAGATGCGTTTGTATACATTATAGGCATTCCCTCAGGCGATACCTCAATAAATCAGGGCCAAAACTTTCAGTTTTAGTATGCTCTTGTTTTATTTTTCTTTTGTTTTGCAGTCCTCTGCTTAAAGTTTTCGCTTTTCGCACCGCGTTCAACGACAACGCTGACGTCGTCGTTGGCGCTTTTGCTGTCGCTGCCACCGCCTACTTTACACTCGCTGTACAATTAAAATGCATTTGATTTTAATGAGTAGAGCAGATCGGCTGGCGTCGCCCCCTTTCTGCTTTATACAAGTTTCTGCAGCAACGCGTCAATATTTCGCACATAGCAAAATACAATTTCATTCATTTGATTGGCATGAAATATGTACATGTGTTATGCAAATTGCCTATAACCAAGTGGCAAATACATACATATGTACATATGTATTTTGGCTATTTGAGCTCATTTAAATGGCCAACTAATTGTTTGTTCGCCTGCTCATTTCATTTATTCATCTCTTCGCCAACTCGTGTGATAAACGGGAAGTCTTATTGTGAAAGAGTTTTTCCATATACATATGTACATATGTATGTATGTATGTATGTATGTACATATGTATATATATATTTATATACATGCATATATTCATATACATACATATGTATAATTTTATATATAATACATATATTGTAAAGAGTTATGTTGAAAGCAACTGATGATGATGATGTGAAATGCAACACAATAATTTACAATAATCAATTTAAATTTCTACACAATTAAATAATAAAAGACAATTAAATACGAGAAATGTGTAATGTTGAGACATATTCTTTGCTGATTTCACTAACTTTCGGTGCATTTTCGCAGTTGCAGCAATTTGCAAGCACTTGCAATTGCAGTGAGAATACTTGCTACTGCAATTGCACTACATTTTAATTTACATTTCACATGTCGAATGATCCGGAAAAACACGTTGACCTTATTTTTGTTGGAGGTTTTTCGAATTCATTATTATATTTTTTATTATATGTTACTTTTTTATAATATATAATAACGCTGTTATACTGTGCGACAATGAACTCTCACCGCATGCTATTTGATGGCCAAAAAAAAAACATTCAAAAACAAAATGCGACATGCTAATTTTCCTACAATTGCCAATGTTTTGTTTTTGTACTTTGCGCTAAGGTCAGGGAGTAGTCGCAATCCGTTGAATAGTATATACATAGGTAATACTATATACATATATGTACATGTATGTATGTATGTATGTATATGCATATGTGTATAAGTGTATATTTGAAGTAGGCTGTTGTGGGCGTGGTGGGCTGCTACAGTCGACAACAATAATCATCATCATAATCATAATCATAATAATGACCACATAATACAATACCATGCATTGTTACACTGTGGGCCTCCAGTTAAAGAGGATGGCCTAAAAGTTGGTCTAAAGTTAGCCTAAGGCTGAACATCATTTGGCCTTGTCGCCGCAAAACAGTGTCAGTCCGCGACTTTATCGAAATTGCATGTAATCGAGTTGAAAACTGAGTTGCAAAAAATTAAGAAGAAGAGAAGTGAAAAAAAGCTAAAAAGCTAAAAACTACAAAAACAACAAAATTTTAAAGAGTCATCAATATATTTGTTTGGCTATTGATAGAGTTGCAATGACATTAATCGGAAATAACGATTTATGCATGACAAATCAATGTTTGCACAATAAATCACTGTGAAATATGCCGCTTGAATCATTTAATTTAATCATTGCCAAAATATAAGCATTGAATACTCTATAAAAATAATCAATAAAGAGAGTTAAAGTGAATCGCAGGGTGAGAAGAAAGATATATCTCGTTTCTCTCTCTCTCTCTCTCTCTCTCTCTCTATCTCTGTATCTATCTGTCTATCTATATATCTGACTACTTATCTCTCTATCTATCTCTTTGTTACTCTCTCTCACTCTCTCTGCATATATCTATATATTTATTTATCTATCTCTTGCTCACTTCTTGTTCACTTCTTTTATCTACTGAAATCATTTAATATTATATCTTTTATTGCATCTACTATTTTATTCAAATTACAGGGTATTCCTAATTCACTGTACTACTTTTAACCCATTTACGTTTTAGGCAATTTCAATTGCACAAAAGAAAAACAGCGAAACTTGAAACTTAAGCATATTCATTGCACTTCATTTTACATTTCATATTTATTTTTGGCATTGACAGTTTCCATTGTTTCATAGTTGTTGTTGCTGTGCTTTTGCTTTTCGTTGCTATTGTTTAGGAAATTGTTCAGAAAACTGAAACTGAAATTGGCCAATCGTATTTTTATACCGTTGCAGAGGGCGGGATCAAGTATTTTATATATATATTTTTGCACAGCATCTGCAGAGTCACTCTCGCTCTCAAAACAGTCTCCCAGAGTTAAAGCTATCCTTATGAAATTTATCACAAATTCTGTTTATTGATACAGGCTCTAAATATAAGTTGGAATATGCCAACACTTACATACATACCTTTACACTATATCGAGTTTTATGTTGACATATTTTCTATATTTGTTTCGAATCGGTTCTCGGTAGACAGAGTATACAATACTAGGTTAACGAATGAAAAGTTTTTTCTTTTGTTTGAAAATTGTTTCCCAAATTTGAAGTAATTGAGTGAGAAAGTGATAGGAAGAAGCATGCATGATCGTGCAATATATTATATTAACAGGTTTTATTTAAACTTTTTCATGAACAATAAATAAAATAATTGATTATATGTATGTAATCTTATCTGCAAACATAGCTTAACATATTTAGTTTTGAATTTATAAGATATTCAACACTACACTGACTTTAGCAAATTCCATCAATCTACACTCGTATAGAAAGTTCTTACAGTTACCTAAAATTGTGAATATGCCTTAGTAGTAGAGAACTTGATTTATAATGAATTTGTTGGGGTAATTATGATTAATTATAGCACTGTTAAAGCTTCTAGTATTTTAGTGGGCGACTCTGACTCATCCAGAATGGAAACATGATACAATACAATATTTCTTTTATCTTATCGAGAATGCGAAACAAAAAGCAAAAATAAATCAAACCTCATATCAGACTTTTTGATAAGTGATAAGTGAAAAAATAACTACAAGTGACACTTTCGTGCTCTTGTTTTGTATTGCAGTAAGTACATAGAGCAGCTCTTCATCGAGTTCATATTAATTAAAACACGAGGAAAAAGAGGATAAAAAAGAAGCAAAATTATTTTCAAAGCAAAAGCCAAAAATTATTAGGCCATAAATACAAGATGTTGCGGCAAATTGTTGCGCCCACTGCGCATGCTCACAGCGTTGCGACCAAAAAACTGATAAGGAGAAGCGGGCGCGAAGACGACAAACAAAAGAGCTGGCAGCACATTTCCAGACTTCTTTCTACATACGGCAAGTGCGTGGGTTTTGTAAATAAACTGCAAACATGAAATAAAAGAAATGAAGAAAACAAACTGAAAGTACAGCTCAAACGCAGATACAAAGCTACAAGCTATAAAGAGATCTGCCAAGTGTCGGCACAGTTGCTAAAGGCAGCAGCAGATCTAGAAGTCACCGTGGAAGCTTAAGATCTTGTCGGTATGCGCGAGAGTTGGGCCCCGAGAGAGGGACAAACAAGTTCAGCACATTACAAAGATGATAAATAATTAAAAAGAGGAAGAAAAGGTTATTTTTAATATGCCGAACTCTATATACCCTTACAAATGTAATGTTAAACTCACAATAAAACTTTGTATCATTCCAATAGTCAGATGACAAATTGGTCCCGTAATTTGTACTGTTGTATATAGTGCGAGCAGAAATAAAAAAGAGATTGGAAAGATTCTATCAGTATATTTTCAGAAGTACCTAAAGAGTTCCCCTCTATTCAAATGCTTGTTTATTTACAGTGCTTGTACTTTTTTTTATCCCTTATAATACTCTTAAGGAACTTACAATCTCAAAATCGATTATACCCCTCTATTGCGCTCTTTCCTCTTATTATTTTATTATATATACTTGTATAACTGTTTTTCTACACTTTTAAAATCTGAGGCAAAACATATGACTATTTTCTATAAAACAACTTAATAAAAGTTAAGAATTTTAATTAAAATTATTCCTAGAATGTTATAGTCATGCTTAAAGAACTTAATATTACAGAGTACATAGTTCTACCTATTGTTGTTTGCAAATCTTATAATCTTATAAAATTTATTATAATATTACCTACAAGGCCATCAAAATCTTTATCCACTCAAGATTGTCTAAACAGATTCTCATGTGTGATTAAAAATTGCACAAGTTTGAAATAAAATGTTTTTTGAGTCTCTTTAATTGTGTGTACGAACAAACTCATACTACAAGTAATTCTTTTGTTAAAACTCAAAGAAAACTACAATGACAGCAACAACAATAATAATAATAATAACACCACTAATTTGAATTTTTTTTTTTTTTAATTATGTTGCCTGCGCGCTAATAGACATTGCGAAAGTATGATGAAAAATTATTTAGATAAAAAAAACATACGCTCAATTTGAAAAGACAAAAAGTAAATGAACTCAAAAACAACTGTTTAAATATTAATAATAAAACATTATGGATTATACAACGATGACAACAGACAACAGAAGACTGTAAAAGTTTTCAGCTTTAATGTGTTGATTGATCTATTTAAAAACAAGTAGGGAAGACTACACACGTGTGCACCCGACAGTAAAATACCCTGCACTCTTGCATCGCTTAGGCATACTGACCTGCTCTTGCGTTTGCATGTGTGTTTTTAGACATATATGAAAGCATTGCGTTGACAGCTAAAGATCAGCTGCCGCCCAACTGATTTAATCGCGAAAATGAATTGTTTGATAACTTTTTTGTTTCTTAATCAATCGATACCATTTTTGGGCTGTTTTATATTGACGCTTAAATGTTCCCTTCTAAATTACAAGTCTCTAGTGCTTATAGAAGCTGAGATATGAGGAGCGTCAAAATGTTTTTGGCGTATTGGGGGCGAACGGGGTGTGGCAACCAAAGTTTGAAATAAACTCGATCATAGTACGCTATATAGGAACCTAGGTACATACCAAATTTGGTGTCCATATAGGAACCTACATACCAAATTTGGTGTCCATAGCTCTTATAGATTAGAAGTTCTTTGCGTTCAGACAGACGGGCAGAGTGACAGACAGACAGACAGACAGACAGACAGACAGACAGGCAGACGGACAGACGGACGGACAGACAGACGGACAGACAGACAGACAGACGGACATGGCCAAATCGACTCGGCTATTGATCCTGAATTAGAATATATATACTTTATGGGTCTGCCACGCCTCCTTCTGCCCGTTACGCACATTTGCACAAACTTAATATACCCTTTTTTACCCATTTTCAATGGGTACAGGGTATAAAAAATGGATATTGCAATCAAAATTAGCGAAGCGAAAGTAAATTTCAAGATTCAGCAAAACAAAGTTTCGAGTAGTCATTTTTTATTTTTATGTTAATCGTTTCGAAATTAACAGAAAGTAGCAAGTTTATAAATATTTATATTATACATTTAAATATATATTTTTATATTCTACGAGTGTATGTAACTTTTTTAAGAACTTCAAAAAGTTTCTCTTTTGATGAAAATTCCTAGTTTCGTTAATCTTAATGTCTCGTACATCAAGTATCTTTTCAGGGACAAACTCATAGTTGAGTATAAATAGTATAAAATGGGTGTGTCAACAGTAGATGTAGTAGTAAAGGAACTAAACTCAACTTCAAGTGATATTTCGATTTAGCCTAAGAACTGTAAATATTTCCCTTTGTTTGAAAGATACAACTTTGAAAGATACATACAATTTATGAGCTAACTATGTATGGGAAAAACATGTTTTATATCTCTTGCTATTGCTATGATTAATCTGCTGTAGTTGTGTGTTTAGCTGTTTAGCTGTCCCTTTTTAGAGCTTTTAGCTTCAGTTAGTATTGTTTTTATCAACCCTCAGTTGTGGATTTGAATTGACACGACAGAGATACATATGGTACACTCATATACTTATATTGATTTATTAAAGTGGGAACTTGGGAAAAACTTTGACTTCTTATTAAAGTACAATAAAATCTGTGCTTTATTTTGCTCACTGTTTCCCATGCTCATAACGTGCATACTGTTAATGTAACTGCATCAAAAATGTCGGTTCAGTTTTTATTTTTTATTTTTACCTTATCTAAAAGATAAGTGCAGACATGTCTGTTTTATAGACTATCGTTTATCATAGAGTTACTTTAACTCTTTGCTTGAAACTGTTATAATGTTAGCTTTGCTTTGCTTTACTTCTGACTCAACAGTCCGTTACTTAAGTTGTACAAGCATTATTATAGCTATATATACTTGTATATATGTACATATGTATATGTATATCTGTCCATAGCTTAGGCGCACATTATCCAACAACTTGCCACCTTTTACTTGGCTGGCATGTACATAATTGCAGAGGAGCAGTTGATGCAGTTGACAGGCGACTTAGTTCTCAGGCTATGCTAAATGGTTTCCTGTAAAGACCCTAACAAAAAATAAATATAAAAACTGGAATCCCCCCCATATAAGTAAGTTTTTCGTTATTGTGCGCCGTAGATGCAGAAGAAACTAAAGAAAATGAAAACAATAGTAAAAGAGCGCTAATTACTGGTAAGAGAAGAGAGGAAGAGAGCATGCAATATATAGAGTAAATCGAGTTTAAGTCATGTACGGCTAAGTTACAGACAGATCTAAACAATGGCGCAGCAGAAGAAAGAAGAAGAAACACTGGAAACAGATAAAGCCAAAGACAAAGACAATAACGACTACAAAAAAAAAAAAACAAATACAAAAAACAAAATCCAGCAAAAATAAACAACAACAACGAATAAAAAACACTTTGCAAAATGCCGTTTAGCCGAAAAAATACCGTTACATAACATGCTTAGTTGCATTATATTGTAATATACAAATACTATATACGATACTATATACGATATCACAACGAAGTCTTTGAACTATTTCGAATATAGCTTAAGATACTCTAGACCTCAAGACTTTGCTAAGCTGGGTAGCTATGTAGTAGTAGGAAAAGCAAAAAGTAAGTAAGTTACAATGAAGTGTGGTTGACTGTAAGATACTTGGTACCCATGTAATATGTAAGAGACAGAAAATAAAATGCTTTCAGAGATAAATAACAAATACGAAAGTGACAGTCGAGTGTGCTAGACTGTAAGATACCCAGTACCAAATTTCCATAATAAGTTCAATCAAAAAACAAGTAAGAAGCTATAGTCGAGTATGCTCGACTATATAATACTCGGTGCCCAAAGATATATTATATATTTATTTTAAGTTAATTTAAAAAAAAAAAAAATTGACTCGACAATCGAACCTCGGACCTCTTGCACGGAAGTTCAGCCCTCTAACCACTGAGCCACACTCTTTACAATTGTGAGAAAGAAAAAACACTAAGTTAATGTTGCCGTGTGTGGGGCGAGAACAGCAGGCAAGCGTACGCTATAGAGACGCCTCTCAACTTTTGGAATTTGAAATGTGTATAACTTCCATGTTAATTATCCGATCTGTACCATATTTTCACACAACGTCCAGATAAACATATTCCAACTTTGTACCATGTAGCTTGTCTGGGTGTGCTCAAAATTGTTTTTATCAATTTGTGGAGGCGGTGGGGGTGAGGCAAAAATCCAAAATAAACTTGATCTGCCTGCAACTAGTACAAGCACTTTGTAAAAAAAATTAAGTCTCTCGCTCTTATAGTCTCCGAGATCTGTGTGTTCATACGTACGGACAGACGGACATGCTCCAATCGTCTCGGCTATCGATCATGAGTCAGAATATATATACTTTATTCGATCGGCCACGCCTCCTTATGGGTGTTACATATATTTGCTGCTGTCACAAACTCAATATACTCTTGGTACCCAATGGGCACCGAGTATAATAAAAAAAGAAACCCGTAATCTGGATAGGGTATTTTTAGTACGGCCCATATATTTTTTGTATATTATTTGTTCCTACTTCCCATTCTCTGCGCAGTCGCGCATGCGCAGCAGAGCAGCAGCGACGTCGCCGCAGTCAGACATCGTCGCAGTCATTGACTCATTCGAAATGGGTCAAAATTGTTGTTTAACTAATTTGATAGAATTGTGCAATGTTTTCAGTCGATCTGAACTTTGCCCACAATACTGAAATATAGTTTAAGCATCTGCTTAACTAATTTTTTATACCCTTACAAGGGTATACTTATTTCGAACAGAAGTTTGAAACGTATGTATACTGTATCCAGTATGTATGTATGTATTTATACTCTTGATCACAACCAATTTCTGAGACGGCGTAGAAAGTTTATTAGTCCGATAGATCTATTCAAACGTTGAAGTTGTAAGTTTTGATAAATTAAGCTGGTTAGGGAATGCAATCTTCGGCTAGCCGAAGATAACTTTTCTTTCTTGTTTCTATTTCTACATATCTTTGCATTTTTTAGTTTGTTAATTGAGCATCAAATTGTTATTTAATTGTTGTTGTATTAACCTTGAAAAGAGTTATTTATAGTTGCTACAAAACTTGAATCACTTAAATGGAGTTTGGTAACCGATCACAATCGAAAGTGTAATTATTTACACAGTTAGCTTATATTAAAACTTTAAATACATGGTATGTCTGCTTTAGCAAAGCTTTGACAGCTGCATGTCAATGAAAACAATTTATTAATCATATAAAATGTCAGATTTTATTTATAGGTTGTAATATAATATAAACCCAAATTATCTTCGCCTTTTACCTTACTTATAGATTAAACTCTTCCACATACAGTGGTGAACTAAATTATTGGCACAGTAAGCATGTTCAACTTTAAGACTGATTTCCCGCTAATTTATTCAACTTTTATTTATGATAAGAATGAAAAGAGATGAGCTGATTTCAGTTTTGATTATTATAATATATTTTATATTGAATTTTTTAAAATTAAAAAACATAAAAAATAAGTAAATTTGGCTGAACAAAATTATTGGCACAGTAGGCTTCTAGCCTATTTAAAAACTAAAACTAATAGATTAAACTATAAATTTATATTTTATTTGCAACCTCTTTTGTTTGACTACCCTTTGGAGACGTCTGGGCATTGATCAAACCAATTTTGTTGTTGTTTTGGCGCCAATATTGGCCCATTCTTCCATTAGCGCGACCTGCAAATACAACTTCGTTGAAATAGGCCGTTTTTATGCGCCTGTCCAGCTCCTCCCACAAATGCTCGATGGGGTTAAGATCTGGGGACTCGGTCCACATATGTCTTCCACATATGTCTCATATTTTCCATAGTCTTCTTGTTCTCTTCTTCACAAAATATACGCAATAATAGAGTCGTATACAGACATTTTTATAATTAACCAATATCTATGGTTATAGTTTCTTCATTCGAATTCCGACAAACATGTATAGATAAGAGATTCGTGTCTAGGACGAGTGCATAAATTACAGTCATTGGCACTAGAAATCTTTTGTATATGGATGAAAAAAGACCGAATTAAATGAAAATCCGCTAAATGTACTAGCAGAAGAAAAAAAAACAAATAGACCCAAAGTTACCCTCCTCCTGTCGCTATCCACTCCTTCCCATTTCCCTCTTTGCTCCAACTCTGACACATTGTTTAGGCCACTTTTGGCTGACACTCAAATTTGCTATAAGATTTTGCGTGTGAGGCAACGCAAAAATAACAAGTAAGAAAGTTATAGTCGAGTGTGCTGGACTATATAATACTCGGTGCCCAAAGTTATATTATATATTTATTTAGCTCGTGCTGCGCACTCGCCAATTTTAAATTAATATAAAAAAACTTAAAAAAAAAAATAGTCTCGAGAATCGAACCGCGGACCTCATGCACGCGAGTTGAAACCTCTAACCACTGAGCCACGCTCTTCACAAGTGTGATAAACACTGAGTAAATGTTGCCGTGTGTGGGATGAAAACAGCAAGCAAGCGTACGCTATAGAGACGCCTCTCAACTTTTGGAATTTGAAATGTGTATAACTTCCATGTTTATAATCCGATCTGTACGATCTGTGTGTTCATACGGACGTACAGACGGACATGCTCCAATCGACTCGGTTGTTGATCCTGAGTCAGAATATATATACTTTATGGGGTGGGCCACGCCTCCTTATGGGTGTTACATACATTTGCTGCTGTCACTAACCCAATATACTCTTGGTACCCAATGGACACCGAGTATAAAAAGAAAACAAGAAAAAAGTTATCTTTGGTACATCGAAGATTTTATACCCTTGAAAGTTGCAGAGAAAAGGGTTCATACTAGAATCAATTTTTGATTGATCAATGTTAATGTAAAGATAAGATGTAATGGTACCAAAATTAAATCTTGAATAATAATACATATATTCATCATTAATTAACACATAATCTTTCAAAATCATTGTAATTTGTTTACATTTATCTTTTTCTTTTGTTTACAGGGTACTTGCTAGTTGTGAATAGAGTTTTTTTTATTTCATTATATTTTGACTTTGGGGCATCGTATTTTGTGAAATCGTCTATTATTGTCATCATGCTAACGTTCGATTGCCATATACACACATGTATGAATATTTGCACACAAACACACATACACACTTATGTATTTGTACGTGTGCATATGTGTGTTTATTTGAATACATATTTATTTGCATTTGTCTGTTTGGATTTTTTTGCTCGTTGGGCTTATTGTCTCTTAGTCACAATTCAAATATTTTTATTACTGCAATGAAAGCTGGCCAATTAGCAGGCCTCAAACACTCACGCAGTCGCTTACAATTACATATATGTACATGTGAGGATTGTGTGTACATACATATATACATACGTAAATATTGGTAATTTAATGTCACTGAGTCAGAGACTCGCACACCAAAAAAAGGCTTGTGAGTGAGCATAGGGGTTAGGATACGAAATTATATGATATGAAATATTATGATACGCTATAACATAGTATCTTTATAAGTATTTTGTTATAGTTATATTTATTTAATAAAAATTCACATTTGATAAATAGTGAGAAACATAAATAGTAAAATATAATTAACATTTCTATATAATAAAAGAAACATACATATATTATACATAGAATTTAACAGAATTTATTTTGTATATATTTTATGAATATACATATGTAAATGCTATACTTTGTCATTACACATCAATCATATATAACAAATACCACTGTTATATATGATACATGTGTATATGGAGTTACTATCTCCACATCAGCATTTCGTAGCACATTATCAACTATATTTGTATTGTTCCCAGGCTACGCTTTGACATCAAATTGTTTTGGAAAGTGAAAATGCTTTCACCTTTAACAATTCGTTATACAAAAAAAAAAAAATATATAAAAATTATAGCAAAATATGTATTTGAGTAAGAAAGAAAAATTAAATAAAATTATTCACAAACACACACACACACGCAAACACGCCACATATGGGAGCTGGCATTAACTATTACTAGAAGGAGGCAGAAGGTGTTGTATTGTTGGATATTGTTAACTTGAAAGCAATGTAAGAGGGAAAATTGTTTGGAAGTCAACTCGACGGATCTCGTGCAATGTCAGACATATAGGCTGGTTTTTTTTTTCTTTTGTCTTTACAGTCTTAATTATAGAGTTCGTCTCTGTTAAATTTGAATTATAATTTGCACATCTATGAAACTTTGACAGCGAACAATAAAAAAACAATTTGTTACTGTTTGTTCATGTAAGACAGAGACAGGCCTCTATGTATATCTCATGTTTTCATGCGTATGTATTATTATATAATTTATCAAATTGAATCAATATCAACATAGCAGTTTATAATTTATACCGGAAATGCATCAATTTTTAATCTTTGACTTCCTTCATTAAATCACAATGAGTTTATCTTGTGTATCTTGTCTTCTGCCTTTAACAGTAAAGTTAGTTGATCGTGGAGATTAAACATTGGTCGAGCCGAACAACACAGTTAGTTAAAACCAGTAAGAAAGCTATAGTCGAGTACGCTCGACTATATAATACTCGGTGCCTAAAGAGATATTATATATTTACATATATTTATATATTAATATAGCTCGTGCTGTGCACTCGCAAATTTTAAGTTAATTCCAACATATTTATTAACATTAATACATTTTCGTAAAATAATTATAAGTTTTATTATATTTACTTATATTGCGATTTAAAAAAAAAATTGCCTCGACAATCGAACCTCGGACCTCTTGCACGGAAGTTCAGCCCTCTAACCACTGAGCCACACTCTTTACAATTGTGAGAAAGAAAAAAAACTAAATTAATGTTGCCGTGTGTGGGGCGAGAACAGCAAGCAAGCGTACGCTATAGAGACGCCTCTCAACTTTTGGAATTTGAAATGTGTATAACTTCCATGTTAATTATCCGATCTGTACCATATTTTCACACAACGTCCAGATAAACATATTCCAACTTTGTACCATGTAGCTTGTCTGGGTGTGCTCAAAATTGTTTTTATCAATTTGTGGAGGCGGTGGGGGTGAGGCAAAAATCCAAAATAAACTTGATCTGCCTGCAACTAATACAAGCACTTTGCAAAAAAAATTAAGTCTCTCGCTCTTATAGTCTCCGAGATCTGTGTGTTCAAACGGACGAACAGACGGACATGCTCCAATCGTCTCGGCTATTAATCATGAGTCAGAATATATATACTTTATACGGTTCAAAGTCAATATTCCCCCAATGGGCATCGAGTATAAATATATGTGAGAATAAATTAAAAAAAAAAAATTATAAATGTTAAATTATAGATCAAATTTTTTTATTCAGACATTATTATTATAGATCAGAGATTTTATTTTATTATATCGACGCTATATTTTCTAATCCTCCTCTTTTTGTTTTTTTTCCTGTGTTGTAATTATGTTCGTTTTTGTAGCCACATTTGTATTTGCGTTTTAGGAAAGGGGGTGGGGGTATTGCCAAACACCATATTGTTTTGTGTATTTTGTGTGTGTCATCCTCTGCAATCCTGTAGTCGTCCTTCAATTTCCATCCTTCCTCTCAGAGATGCAAAGTGGCGGTGTGAAGGGTGTTCCCCGCTGCACAAACACAGTGCCCAGGTGACTACTGGTACCTACAATCAACCAAAGTGGGTGTTCCTCACTAGTTTAGGGAATTACGATTTGGGAGTGGTTTAATTCAACCGGTGGACATCCAACCGGATTAATTACGAATTATCCCCCCAAGCAGTACCTTTTTTAGGAGAAGAGGGCGCTGATATGAATGGACGAACCATGGATACAGAAAGGGCGAGAGTGTAAAGTGTTGTTGTTTGGCCATATATGTTGTACAGAGAGAGTTGTACTTTTCATATAAGTTATTTTATTATATAACTTGATTATGATTATATACTAAGATTTTTTGTAATTTATTGCAGAAGTAGAAACAAACATATGATATTGAGATAAAGTTGATTTTGCAACGTTCAACTATATATACCAATGTTAAATGTTCTCTTCTGCGTGTATGGCATGGCCCGGCACCTTTGTTACAAGCGCCACTGGCCGCCGAAAACTTCGAGCGGCGAAAGCAATTAAGTATGCGTCGTGCAGTGTTGGAAAACCAATTATTATTATTGAATAATATATTATATAATATTGAATATTTATCCAATGCTTCGGAAGAATCTATACCCGAGTTATAAACAATTGATGTATATGTATAAAAAATAAATAAAACCCTATTAATAAAAAAAAAAAATAAATTGAAAAATCAAAATTTCTTCCTGCTGCATGATTTGAAACGAAACCAAAAAATTAGATGAGCTTACATTCAGAACTTAAGCAAGTGGGTTATAAACCACTTTTATACATATGTATAAAAAAAAATAAAAAAATTAAAAACCTAATATTAATAAAAAAAAAAATCATATATAGAGAAATCGAAATTCTTCCTGTTGCATGATTTGAAACGCAATCAAAATATTTGCTTAGTTTACGTACAGAAATTGGAAGTTGTTTTAAAGTTACCCAACACTAAAGACAATTTGTAACCTAAAAAGAAAATACTGCTATGCATATTCTACATACGGCAAATACTGAGTTCAAAATCCTCTTAAAACTATTGGCAAAAAATAGAATGAGGCAGGAAAACATAAACTTTTTAGCTTTTTATTAGCTCATTAGCAAGTATTTAAATTTTAAATAGCAAAAGCAAAAGGGCCCCAGTAACAAATGCGGAAAATCCGCATTAAAAGCTCAAGACAGTATCGTCTGCTGCCTTCCTCTACGCTGTGACATGCAGAAACACAACAAGGAAAGTAATTTGTACAAGTAGAAAAAAAAAATAAAACAAAAAACAAAAAATAGTCACCATGACACTAAGAAAAGAAAAAGAAATGCTATTACTATGGTAAATAGTTTATGAGGTCTGACCACAACAGGTCAGTGAATGTATGTACATACATTTATACTTACGTATGTACTATAATGCTGTCCGACCTTAATTCGCAAAAAAAAAACTAAAGAGAAGAATTTCGAGTTTAGGGCCGCCACTAGAAATGCGAGTAAAATACGCAGATTGACTAATAGAATAAACAACAACAATAAATGTATATTTGTATATTTTATATATAAATATATATATATATATATATATATATATATATATATATATACAATATATGAATATATCGTACTATGTATATATTTATAACTTACTTTATAAAACTGGTTTTTCAACAATTGAGGACGGACGGCAACAGAGCTCAGCGATCGCACGCTTCACATGCAAATGAATTAATTTTGAAATTTTTTTGCAGCTCTTCTCAGTTTTTATTTTATTTTATTTATTTTTTTTTTTTTTTGGCAAATTTATCAATAAATTTTCTGCTGTTTTGTTGTTGTGATGACTTCACCTAAAAGTTCGTTTAAGTACGTGAGTTGCTTTGAAGATTTTAAAACTTATTTGATCAAGAAAATTGCAAACAGCATTTTTTTTATTGCGTTCTTTTGTTTAGAAATTATACTCTTATTTAACTAGTGTTATGGTCAATTTGTTTGTGCTTGTGTGTGTGGGCTGTTTCCATTCATACATTACAAACTCTTTGTTCTTAAGCGTTGACGTCGATACTGAAGATTTCTCATGCTGGATATGGACAACTGAAATGATTGAATCACTTGTTGGGTGGGCGAAAGGCGGAAAAGCATAATTTAAAATATGAATAATTATTTATTACAAAGTTACATCAAACACTCGCACATATGTACATACATACGATCATATATATATATATATATATATATATATGTATATGTATATGTATATGTATATGTATATGTATATGTATATGTATATGTATATGTATATGTATATGTATATGTATATGTATATGTATATGTATATGTATATGTATATGTATATGTATATGTATATGTATATGTATATGTATATGTATATGTATATGTATATGTATATGTATATGTATATGTATATGTATATGTATATGTATATGTATATGTATATGTATATGTATATGTATATGTATATGTATATGTATATGTATATGTATATGTATATGTATATGTATATGTATATGTATATGTATATGTATATGTATATGTATATGTATATGTATATGTATATGTATATGTATATGTATATGTATATGTATATGTATATGTATATGTATATGTATATGTATATGTATATGTATATGTATATGTATATGTATATGTATATGTATATGTACATAACTTGCGTTGTAAAATCGCCAAACTTATCTTGTTATCGATAGGTTCCGCACTAACGATTATTGTCAAGGGCTTATATTGGTTGCAGTCATACCTGCAGCCTGCAAGTTGCCACTCCTCTGACTTAGCTTTGTCAACTGTCTCTATAAAAACGGCAATATTACCGCAAATTATGTAAAAGCTGAATTTTTTACTGTATCATTTACTGTATGCTGCTGTAATCAAGGTTAATTATCAATGCATTTAAAGTTCATTAAAAAGTTCTTGCAGCTAAATGTTCAGTTATTCCACTAATTCGTCTCATTGATCAAACAAACAAATCGCCATTCTATTCAAAGAGCAGTTTATTAAATGAAAAGCAAATAAACTGGTTTCCTTTTCATTCCACTTCAACAAATAATAATAAAAAAAATAAATCAAAAAACAAATTTATAAATTTAACGAAATAAAAATATAGTAGAGTAAGTCAACTTATTAAATCAGCTTAGACGGACTTCGAGACTTTCGAAAAGGCCAGGGGTAACCACAACAAGTTGTACTATTTATATACAATAATATAAAGAAAAACAATACATTTGTATGCGTATTGTACGCCTACACATACAAAATTTTATGCGTTTTGTCGCCCATTTACCAATCCCTCCCCTTCTCTCCACAGCCAAAAAAGTGAGAGACAAAGTCGAGTTAAGGTGAGTTCAGACTTTGCCAGATTCAGCAATAATCGTGATAATCCAATGGGACTTGAAATAAGCTCAATTGATAGATGGAATCGACAATTGTTCTGTGTATGGAACGAGCTTAGTTAACAAAACAAAAAATAAAACTGAAAAGCTTGGTCAGTACAAAGTTGGGCGTAAAGAAACACGTTTTACAGACAATGGCAAAGGCGGAATTTTCGATTTAACTGTGAACTAGTTACCAATGTAACAAATGAAAGCATATTTATAGATCTATACATTTCATTTATACATCTATAGCATAGAGTGATATGTTTAGGCTTTAAATGATTCCAGTTAAACATAGAAACGTAGAAGAGCAAAGTATTAGACATAGGCCATAAAATGTTATGTGCTTGCTCAAACTACAAATGTTGGCTAAAAATAAAAGTCCAAGCTCGTAAATTGGCACACACGCTTCAACAGACCGCAAAAAAAAAAACCAAAAAAAAATAGGAGCTCACTGACACCTACTACAAAAAGTCTAATTACGTCAGTCAGCCATAGCTATAGAAACTAACAATCTAGTAAATATCCATATATATACAACATATACATATATATAGATATACATATATTTATACTATATTATGTAGTATATATACTAAAAATAATGACCAACAACACAGTGAATGGCATTGTGATTATGACGCATCAGCGAACAGTCCAAAAAGACGCGTAAAAAACACACAAAATTAATTGGAAGCCATTTTTTTTTTTTTTGCATATGCTAAAAAAAACACGCAGAAAACCACTGGCCAAACGTCACTTGCTAAAACGTTCTCCAAAATAAAATAACCTGACTTTAAGTATTGTCAAGGTGACAACGGCCGGAAATATATGTGACCAGCACATGCCAAAAGTCCTGTGAATTTAGTTTTTTTAATATTTATATTATATTTTTTTTTTTCTGTCGGTTAAGTGACAAATTGACCCAGTCAACGTCGCAGTTGACCTTTGATGGCTTGACCAATTTAATTAGAGCCAAAGCAATAGCTTTAAGCGAATTGTTTTTGGTTAATGAAAAGTGGAACATGGGAATATGAATATTGTTTTTTCTTTTCATTTCATTTTTCGGATGGCTGCAATATTTTTGTTTCTGTAATTTTAATGAACAATCGAAAATAGTTCACTAAAAACTCTTTTTTACTTTATGGTTTTTTAATAAGCGTACAATTCGACAATCGATCATCAATAATTTGTTTATTTCCAATAATATGGGAACTAAGTTAAGTTATAATAAGAGAAGAATCCTTGGAATTTTTGAAATAATGGGTCAATTTCATCATACATATTTTCGTTTTGTAAATGTAAAGATGAAGTCATGCGACATTTTTAAAAACAGAAATAGTGTAATCGAAGTACAATTCGTTGCATGACTTTAGCTCGTGGGGAAACATATCTCTCATTCTCGCATACGCATACGTAAATACGTAAATTCAAGTTCAACGGTTTTTTCCATCCTTTGTCTGGGTTAGTGACACCTGCTGAGGGCACTACACTTCCTATAGCAGCGTAATTTCTATTCACTACCCAACTCTAACGAATAGCCAAAAGTCAATACAATTATCGATAAAAAAAAAACAAGTTGCGGGGTTCGTACAGATGATACGGGCAACTGTCAACAAAAACAATAAAGAACATTGTAACGTAAGGTAGACATAGTAGTTTCGGGAAAGTACAGAGTTAGTAATATGGTAATGAACGGCCACGAACTTGAGCTGGTCGCCATTTAATGCCATGAACTACAGAAATTTTGAGGTTATGTTTGGGATATTATCTATAGGAAATTTTCTATTGGTTGTGCGTTAATGTATGTATGTGCTTGTGTGTGAGTGTGTGCGTATGTAAACAGGTGCAAGCATGTACATACATACATACATATGTACGAAGATAGACAACACCCACTGTGGTTCAAGGTCGCTTTGATAAAAGCCAAACAAACAACATTTGTTTCTGTTTCTTATTTTCTTGCTGTTTGTCTTTTGTCGTCGTCGTCTTCCTTGACGTTATCAGGCGGAGGCGTGTGTTGGGTTTATAAAAAATGAGTGAGCTAACTGTAAAGCTGCAACGATTTAAATAGTTTAGCATGCAACAAATGCAAAGTAAACGAGCATGAAAAATCGATAGCATTACGTGCAGCTAAATACATATACATACATATGTGTGCACATATTTACACAGAGATAGTGCTATATACCTTTACACACACACACATGTGCCTTATATGCGACATGTATGTATATGTATTTAGTTCAGTAGTTTACTGCGCACTTTTTGTCATGAATTGAATATGACAGGACAAAGGGTCCGACAATTTGTTGATATATGTACATATTTATGTTCATATGTATCTACATACATATGTACATATGTATGTATATTCCATGGTTGATACTGTGTATATTAGCCATACGTGTTGCTAAATATTTAATACACACATAACACACATACACATTCACGTGTACATAAATATGTACATACATATGTGTGGATGTGTGAAACGCATTGCAGCTGTGAAATTGATTGCAATTGTTAAACTTCACCCACACGAACTGAGCAGGTGAAGAAAAAATCAATATGCACCAAATTATGCATTAATCGCTGAGAATTTTAACAACGTGTATGGAAGTCAAATTCAAAACATTAACATTAACAAATATCAATTCATTAAAAAACGCATGAGTCAGCACCAATTAAATATTGTATGATCAACGACAATGAATGTAAATACAATGAACTTGGCTCAATTCAATATGGCAACATTGTAATTCATTTCTTATTGGATTTTACTTAGACTGTTAGGCAATAAAATATGAATCGAAAGTCATATAAAATATAAATAATGTTAACTTGGTTGGGCCTTCAAATTGAATTGTTGACTCATCAATGGATTGCAATTAACTGTTGAGCGCAATGCTTACCTCAATTTTAGCGGAGTAATCCTCAATTAGTTTCTCTTGCTGTTTGACTAACTCCTCGTTCTTTTCAAGCAATGCTTTGCCCAGCTCAGCGGCCAATAAAATATCCGATTCCTTTTGCTGCAATTGTGCCCAAACATCCGGCTCATTATCGATGCGTCGTGCCTCCATGGCGCTGATGTAATGTTCTAAATCAATTGAAGCGTCAATTAGAGAGGATTGCGAATGTTGTTCATAGATTGACAACGATGATTCGTTAGCTGCTGTCACTGTTGTTTCTGCTGCGCCGTCGTTTGCAGTTAACTTGCTGTATTGACGTGTGCGCTTTGATTTGTAACTATTATTGTTGTTGTTGTTGTTATTGTTATTGTTGTTATTATTACTATTACAATTGTTGTTGTGTTTGTTTGATATGGATGAAGCAATACCGGCAGCAGTTATTGTATTTGCTAGCTTTGGTCTATGCATGATCGTTAGCGTCAGGACAGAGACGGGGCGGGGCGGGGTAGGTTAAGGCAAGGCAGGTGATTGGTTGGTGGTGTTATTATAATTATTATTTTTATTATATTATTATAATTATTATTTTTACAGAGAACAAATAAAATTCACACACAGAAACATAACACAATATGCAAAACTTTTATATATGTATTATTGTGTTTATTGCTTTGTTATTATTATTATTATTTTTTTTTTGTTTTTTGTTTTTCGTTTTTTTAATGGTGATGAAGAAGGCGATCGATTAATTAATTTATTTGAATATTGTTAGCGGCGTTTATTATCGATTATCGATAGGTTATGTTTTCAGATGCAAGACAACGCGTTGTAGTCGCTGTTGTTGTTGTTGTTGCTGCTGATATTTTTGTTGTTGTTGCTCTTCTTGTTCTAGCCGTTGATAGTGCTGTTGCAGTTGTTGTTCTTGTTTTTGCTGTTTTTGATGTGCCTCGCCAATGAGAGTTTCAATCCACATGATGATGTCTCCATAGGTGTCAGCTGCCCCAACAGCAGCTCAGCATGCGTTTTGTATGAGACGAATTAACTGCAGTTTGTGTATATATATATATATTTTTTTTTGGTAAGTAAAAAGTAGCAATAAATGAGAAATGAGACTTATAGCCGAATGGCAAGACAAATACGAGATATATAACACAAGAGACTCTGGTCTGGCTTGCCCCAAAACCGGGCACGTAAACTGATCTAAGCTAACCAAAAGGAACGCCAGTCACGTTTTTGCTTACAAGGCAGTAAAGTCCCATGCTACAAGTTGTGCTGGTAGTGGAATGTAGGGGTGTTTGAGTGTAGCATGCAAGCAAGTTGATGATGATGATGACATAGAAATACTGTACAACTCTTCGTTAGGTTAAGTTAATGTAAACTGAACATTTACTTAAGCATCATGCGATTAGTGTCAATGTTTGGATTCCATAATGAATTAGGTTTCAAATACTTTCGATAATAAAAATAGAAATAAAAACTTGATGTCCCAAAATTACTTTTTGAGTATTGAACAATGAAGAAGTGTAAAAACATATTATTTAATGAATTCTTTTAATTGCGTTTAAAATAAAGTGCTAATGCAAATTAATGTAAATATACATAAAAATATATATTCGTAACTTTAGTTAATTTTAAATGAATTTCATAGCGTATAAAACTTTGACAACAATTTAAATGGAAATGTATAAAACAATTTTGAAAGTGATTTACGTGTGAAAATGTGTTGATTAAAAGATTATGCCAATTTTTATGAATAATTAATTTAATTCCAATTAAATGTGTGCAATTTTTAGCCCGTTAATGCAGTCATACATATATAGACAAGAAGTATTTTGAAGCAGTCATGGGTTAATATTATATATGCGATTTTGCTACTAGTATCACATTGTGGGGTTAAATATTTAGCACACTCTCACGTCAATAGAGCAGGTAGAAAGAGTCATGTGGCTTTTTAAGGGTTAATAACTAGTTATTGTTTACTTATTGGCTTTAACCCTTTGTTGCCACACTTGCCTAGAAACCGAATTACATATGCGATAATTTTGGGCACAGTTTCGTTGTATGCAATAAAAATTTCTAATTTATTTTCAATGCGCAGAGTTTCATTATATATATATGTATTTGTATTACGATTTATTTGGATAGAAAATTCATTTGGCAAGCACTTCACGCTTTACTGCTTTTGGTGGCAGCAGCTTTGTTTTTGTTGTTATTGTTTTTGTAATTGTTGTGTTCGCTTAGCGCGCTCGATTTTGGCCAACATTTAATTTCTGTTAGTGTTGGCTAGCAACACAGACACAAACACACACACATACACATGCATTCGCACATACACACACAGTTTGATGTTGTTATAATTCAAGCACTTCCGTTATTTGGATCTATATAAGTCGATTTCGACAGGTTCTTAGCTTATTTATTTTTGCGTCTTTTATTGACAAAACAAAACAACAAAAAACAAAACGCGCGCGCTCTGAAATCGCAATCGAAAAGTATCTATGAGATACTTTCCACTTTCGCAACAAACTTAACTATCCAAACTATATGTATGGTAAGTTGTTGTATTTATATATATATATATATATATAGATTTGTAACTAAATATATATATATATATACATAAATATATATACTATATCATAGACAGAAACCTCGGTCACACGACGCACAACAAGCCAAAAACTTCCGATTTCGAATCCGATTCCGTTGCCGATGACGACGCGCGATGTTTTTAGAGTTCGCTTTATTTTCTGATTGGGTTTTTTTATTCTTCTTTCTTATTGTTGTTGTTTATTCTCAACTCTATTTCAGTGGCCGTAACGTCTGTTTGACGCGAATGCTCGGTATTAACTGAAATGACTACAAAAATTGGCAAAACAAATGAGTAACCAAGCCAACTTGGTAGCTTGGTAACAACAACAGCAATGGCAACAGCAAAAACAAATAAAACGCAAACCAACATAACAAAGAGCAAAGAGAAGAGAGAGCCTAAGAGTATGCTCCGCTCAGCAGGGTTGCCAAGTGTTATCAATATGAAGGAAATAAACTCTCTCTATAGTCTAGATAACGTTAATACGCCAAGGATCTGAACATATGAGTTTATCAAAATTGTGATAATATAATGATAAGAATTCGACAAATTTAAATTTCATATCAATAATCATGACAATAATAAAAATACATACATAAAATACAGAATAATAATTTTATTGGAGCTGTAGCTGTAACATGCAGATATATTTATGATATAATATTTTTTTGTTTATAAATATATGTATAATTATTTACCATATATAGAGAAACATTTGATACTTTATCAGTTACCTGATAATATGTTAAATAAATATACAAATTAAATTATTTATAATATATATAAAAAAGAAGTTTTAAAAATGTTTATAATAATTCTTTACGATTAAATATTTATAAAAGTATTTTCTACTCTTTTCTACATACTTCTACCTTATGTTATTCTTATTATTGTGGACACCTTGGTAACTCTGTTTAAGCTCAATTCAAGCTAAACGGAAAGCAGTAACTGCTCGCGCTCTTATATGATTGTTTGTTATTTTCATATTGCGCTCTCGCTCTCACTCTCTGTTTCTGGTGCACACTATGACTTTGTTAACCCTTTTGTGACTGACTTACGAAAGCGTTCAAGTGAACTGCAATGAAACCGAGCAATGTAACCAGAGGTAGAGAGGCAGAAATTGAGAGATAGGGAGAGAGGTAGGTCGATTGGAATGGGGGAAGGAAGTTTACCAAGAGTTGCTCTGGACCTCCAAATTTACATATGACGCCAGGCCAAAAAACAACAACAACAGTCACATACACTTGCACACAGACGCACTCAAATACACTAAAGAATGGCCAAAACAATAGAGAATACACATAGCCATAGCCATAGCCATAGACATAAAGCCATAGCCATAGCTATAGCCATAGCCATAGACATAGGGTCTAGTGCGTGCTATGCTATCAAACGAATTTCAAGACCTCTCGTCTTTCCCGTTACTCTATCTCTGCCTCGACAGCCAACAAACACGAAGAACATGCACAATAAGCTCTCAAGTGAAGAAGACTCAAGCTGCATTGCCTCAAAAGGCATTGTTCTAACCCGGACACGGGACGGAATGACGGCGTCTTCATCTCCGTTTCGCATTAACCCGACCCAGCGCGTTGATTGTTGAATGGATTGCTGCATCTTTGCGGCCTTTGTTTATGTTTTTATGTTTTTGGAGCGTCTGCCGATTTAGACATTGAAATGAATTTTGGCTTGTAAATAGCTTGAAATGGTTAATGGCTACTGTTTGGTCATTTACCAAATTGAACTACAGATTAACCAGACGGAACTAACTGAGACAGCAGCAGCAACAGCAGAACACAAATTCTAACCACAAGTGAAACTTGTACGCTTCCGTTTCTTGATCTTAAGTTCTTTTGGTTCTTTTTATCTTTATTTCTTGGTTTGGCTTTTTTTCTGCTTGTTGTTCTTGCCGTTGTTGTTGTTGATTTTTTTCTAACCGGCTTCTTCCTTAGCTATTTGTAGGGCATCTTTTTGTTTAGCGATCTTCAGTCAGTTGTAACGCTCGCATGTTCTTGAGCTGTTCTTACGTGGCTACTGTTGTGGTCAGTCAGTGGAGCCAACCCCTTACCCCTTGCCCCTTGCCCACATGTCCCACTCCTTAACGTTCACCAATCATAATCATACTTCTGTTCCATTGCCTCTCTCTCATCTGGCGGCACCCAAACTGGTTTTGGTTTCGATTTTTCTCTGTCTGCGTATTGTACAATTGTTTAATTATTTTTAATGTTACCCAGTAGTCAGCATCAATATTGGGTATGCTACACTAAACAGAAATTATGACGAATTATAACTCTGAAATTAATTAAAATACTATTAATGGTAATTATTTTGATTTTATTAACTTTTAAAGAAGTTTTAATCATAGGGTATACTATCTGCTTAGTATGCGTATTGCGCATACATGTTCATACTAATTCTGACATGTCTTATAAAACCATAATTATAGTTTTTCATGCAACTCTTGGCATGAGTCAACATCTCCGGGTGCATTACAAGCTGTGTTGTGCTTTATGAGCAAACTTTTTGGTTTTTATTTAGATTTTTTTTTTCTTATGTTGCACTTTTTGCGCTTTTTTTATAATGTAAGCCATATATGAACTTGAGAACTTGGGTCAGTCAGATGATGACGACGTCGTCGTTGGTTATTGAATATGTATGTCAGTGACAGTTAAGGATCTCGAAGTAGTTTATTCTTGAGGGACGTCGCAAGCAGAGCGAATCGCACAGAGTTACAGACAGTTTCAGATGCAGATAGATTTCAATTTCATCATCATAGTACAAACATAGTGGTTTATCGTGATGCCATGCTATGTAGAACTTACCAGTTTCGTCGTTTAGCCTAGAAAACCAGATATAATATTACAAAACAACAATTGGAGAAAAACCCGCTAAATAAAAGACAAAATAAAATACGAAATACTGAACAACAAAAAAAAACTGTAAAAAGGTCAGAAAGCTGGGCGTGAGAAATGAAATAAGGCGAGCCCAAGCGACACACATTCAACAACATAAACTAACCTCACTTGTTGCAATGCGCCAAATAGTTGGTTTAGTTTGGATCATAATGAAGTTAGGCTTATGGCTTCCGCAAGCGGCTCAATTAAAGTAGACAATAACAGCAACAACAACGAAAAACAGCGGCGGCAACAACAACTGCTTTGAATAAGGTCATCTTTGTCTTTCTCTCTCTACCTCTCTCTTGCCCTCTCCCTTTTTCTTGCTGACCCATGCTTAGAAGCCAGTCAAAAGGGCAAATGAAGATTGTAAAATGTTTACAATTTGCATAGAGAACGGCGAAGAAGAGAGCGAAGCGAACGAACTAGCCAGTGAGAGCTAAATGCCAAATGGTAGAGCATAGGGAAGGGGAAGAGCAAGAGGTTTCTTTTATTCTGTGACCATCATGGTTTATGGTCGGCTAGTGTAATAGTTTCTAAGTCTGTGTAGCTGTTGTTATTATTATTGTTGTTGTTGCTGTAACCAAGCTCGGCATTGAGCGCTGTTGTTGTCACTGCTGCTTCTGTCGTTGGGCAGCAGCAACAATTGAAAAGTGTTAACAAGGGAGTGAGACAGAAAGACGTACGGTTTGGAGCTTAAAAGAGCGCACTTCATGCTGTGGATTGCAAGTGCAAAACAGAGTGACAGCTGTTTAACCGCCTGACAGTTAAATTCAAATAAGCTGAGGGAAATTAATTTTTAAGTCATTCTAAATAATAAATATATTACATTATGAATTGAATTATAAATATGAAACATTTTTTATACCCTATTCCTATGAGTATGAAGAATATTATGGATACAACATAAACATAAATCAAAATTGAGCATACTCGCCTGTAGCTTAATTACTTGATAAGTTTCTGATATTTAGATTACATTGATTTTGATCAAACTAGAATTCAGCATTTTTACTCTCCTGAATCAACTGCTTTCTATTTCATCGATTCTCGAGCGGTTACAGCAGTTTTCACTACAATATAATCGATATTTATAGTAATGAAAATTTTAACCTTATAGATATTACAAAATCCAACCCGGACCGTGAGGTTGGGCTACCTGGTCTTTTGCGATGCCCTTCTAGCCCGTTTTTATCTAACAATACCGACATCATTTTGATTTCCTTTTATTATTGTAGTAAATAAAACTCATTTGTTATGTGTTAAACAACATTTGGAAAATATACTCATATATTTCTGTATGTTATAATTCTCATATATGTATATACATATGTTTAAACATTTATATATGCAAATTGAATTTGATTTTTCTTAGTTAAATAGATTGTATTGTATCTTCAGTGTCTGTTTTTTTTATTCACATAGTTCATGGATAGATAATACATATGCAGTTAGTATACTATATATATATATATATATATATATATATTATATTATATACTATATATATATATATAAATATATGTATGTATATAGTATAGCTATAAAAATTGTTTGCTTAAGTTGATTTCAGAGGAGGCTTTGTTAGAGATACACAGATGATGTTTATAGCAATTGTTTGCTTCTTCTTTTTATGGTTACTACATTGATTATTAAAGAGAAACATAAATTAAATTAAAGTAATAAAATATATATTAGCAATTACACACTCGTTCATAACCATCGACAGATTCTGGTTGAATTCCATACAAATCGCAAATCCATGGGAAAGTGCAGCCAAGAGACAAATATGAATATCAAAAGGATTGTAACGGTAATCGCAAAGGGGACATACTAAGGACCAGGGCAGGTTATTGATTAGTGGGAAGAGTTAGTAGCAATTTGTGGTTGACGCGATTAATTAGCTGTTCCAGCGGTAAAAGCGTATACGTTTTTTTAGAGTGTGTTAGATTGTGTATTGAATTTTTTATATACTATAAATAAAAAAATTACATCGATTTTATTCTGATACTTTTCTAAATTTTTCTCATTTATAAACCTTTGTGCTAGCAATACAAGTAAAATATATATTAAGACCTAGACTAGTCATATTGCATGCACAGCTTATCATTAGAACTATCGTACGAGTGTATTTTAGCCTTTTAGACTTTTAGATTAACAGTATTAAAAGACTTGTAGCGATAGTACTAACAATAGAAGCAATATCGATATACAAACTGAACTATCGTCAGAACTATCGATAAATAACTCGAAGCATAAAAATTAAATTTAAGTTGAGGACTCGCGTCGATAGTTTCAATAGTATAACGATTGTATCAGCAACTCTGTCTTTCGTAGGGCTTAAATTTTCAGCACACGCTTCACATCAACTGTGGGAAATGCAGCAAATTGCCCGTTTGCTGCACGATGTGGTTTACGTTGCAAATATTCGGTTAGAATATCGGAAGCGAGTCGTGAGGCACGTGAACTAATTTCTGATTTCTGCGGCAAAGGCTGATGACGTCGTTGCATGGCCACCGTATTGACATCCATGATAGCAGAGCCGGCACCTTTGGCTTGTACCTGCAGCAATGATAATACCCAAGCATGTTTCATCTTAGTCAATTGTGATTCCAATGCACTAATACGTTGATCCTGTCGCTGTGGCACATAGATTGGCTCAAATTGTTGCAACTTGGCGCGCATATCCTGTGCCTGCAGACGTAAACGTTCATTGCGCTCATTATTAAAGGCGCACTTAAGTAGCTGCAACTCTTCCACGACTATCGGAGCCGTGCCCAAAGGTACAGTCGAATAACTAGCATTTGCACTAGCCGTGCCGCCCAATCCAGAGCCAGATAGATTATGTATAGAGCTGGATGAATGTGAATCCGATGCCTGACTCTTGCCAGCGCCACTTGTATTCAATTTAAGTTTATCACGTAAATCGATCTTCTCGCTCTCAAGTGCATCAATATCACTTTGCAGATGATCCATTGTTTCCTCGAACTCTTTCTCCTTGAGTTGTAGCTTCATGTGCGTCTCTTCATATTGCTGTTTCCATTTGTTTACAGCATGCTCGTATTCCGACTGTAACACACTAAGTTTCTTCTCAGCCAAATCTTTACGTATTTGCATTTCACTTAATTCATTCAGTTTCATCTTGGCCGACAGTTTCAGCTGTTTAATATCCGCCTCACGATTCTCCAATGTTGCAGCCAACACATTTTTCTGCTCCAGTTGCTTTTTGATCAATTGTGCTCGCTGATTAATTGGCGTATTTTGTGCGACGGGTCGAGGCGCTGCACCTGCCGCAGACATTATTTCATATTCTTTGTCCAGCAAATGTTGGGCAATATGCTGTAGATCTGTATTTGCTTGTCCCAGCAGCGCCTTGAAATTTTGAGTTGGACCACGATCATCTTGTTCGTAAATCCTTTCACAGGCCGATGATAGCAGTGACCAATATTTATCCTGTGGCAATGTGTGTTCAGCTGCATTATCACTTTCCGTGTTGGCCACAATGGCAGCTAAAGCTTGTTTGGTAGCCAAGTGCATAGCAGACATGATCCGACTAATTTGCTGTGCCAATGCACGCATTGCATCCATTTTGTGCGTGGAAAGGCCACATTTGATCACATGCTGATCGTTGGGTAGTCGACGCTTTATTAGTTTCACCTGCTGTCGAATACTCTCCATATGTTCGTTTAGGAACTGTATCAGAAGCATCGAGTCACTTGTTGCTCCAGCTTCCTCAATGATAACCTTGGCAATTGCCGTATCGCTCAATATCGATTCACAGGCAGCTCCCAGCGATGCAACACAATCGCGTATCATTTGCGTTTCATTGAGTAGCTGTTCGCCAGCGAGGAGAACTGAATTCATAGCATTAAAGAATGATACACATTTCTCAATGTTATCCGTTGTGCTGTTCTCATCCAATTGATTTGATTTCAATAATTCTATAATGCCATCGACAATCTTCTCTTGGGCAACCATTTCTGGCAGAGAGCTTCCAGCACGTAAAAGTGTATCCGGTTGACAACTGTTGAGTCCATAGAGTATCTGATGTAGTGCACACTGTAGATTATGGATGTAATGCATCAAGCGGCATTTGAAGGCATATTGCTGCACTGCATAGCCCTGTGTAACAGCCTCACGGGTGACCGCGTCGACTGCAGGGAAACGTTCACGTGTCTGAGACACAACAATGCCGCACTTGAAGACAATTCGTGAAATGAGTAGAATCACCAATATGGAATCATTATCTCCTCCACGATTCATAAAGGATTCCGGCATAAATGCCGTTAACATTTGAACATGTTCAGTGGCCTGGCTTAGCTCAATTTGACGAAGCTGTACATCGATTGCTCGTGTGTATGCCTTGGATTCGGCAAACATTTGCTTATAATCAATGGTTTCGGTGGCCAACTTTATGCTGGGATCCTGTAAAGATTTCTGTTCATTGCTTGAACTACGATCGCGTAGCTCAATTAATTGTTCATTCAATTTCTGGACAAGTTCACGGAATTTTGTGATTGTCTGATCACGATCATAGATTGTCTCGATTGCCGCATCACGTTCCCGCAACACATCCTTTTTGGCAGCATTTGCCAGATCAAGTTCCTCTCGCAAATCCAATTCCAATTCATGATTACTTTCCACGAGTTGCTCGTGTACTTCCTCCAGTGCCTCTAATTGTGCTATTTCTTCTTCCAACAGTTTTACTTTATCCTCCAGTTCCATTTTCTTTTCGGCCAGCTGCTCAACCATCTCTTCGGCGCCCAGTGCAGCGTCAACTTGTTCCTTGATTGGACGACAGTAACAACAACAGCAACAATATAACAATGGATTCATTATAAAATATATATATGAAAAAATGGGAAAAATAACACGAGGGGAATGAAATTAATGGATGAATTTATCTATAATACAAATTGAAATTTACCTCCTATGAATAACCATTATTTTTATTAATTTTTTTATTTTATTTTTTTTTGTGTTTTGTAGGCCGGCAAAGAAATATTAAACGGATATTTATTTAGATTTAAAGAGCGAAAAAACAGCAATATTTCTCTTATTCTGTTAGCAAAATGTTTAAGCGACTATGAAAATAATAATAAAAGTATCGCAAAGTGAAAGAAACAAAAACAGATGAAAACAAAAAAAGTGAAGGGAAAAGAGCATGAAAGCTTTCTACAAAACTGAGGAATTTTATACCCTTGCAAGAAAGCATTGTTATCTTCCGCGGGTCAAAGATTTTATACCCTTGCAGCCTTAGAAGAAAACATTTCATACAAAACTTCATTTTTAACCGATCGTTCTTATGGCAGTTATATGATATAGTGGTCAGGTTCGGATTTATATGAGACGTGTAAGTCGTAACTTAACTCAAATTCTGTAAGTTTCAGTTGGTTAGCTTAAAAAACAAAGAAAGCATATGGGAGTGTGTACACCAAGTTTTATTGAGATAGTTTTAAAACTGAGAGTCTAGATTGGGTTATAATCCGTTGAATTTTGACCGATTGAAAGATACATTGAATGAGTTTACATTCAGATTGAAACTTGCATGATTTAAGTTTGCTCAATATCGGACCACATTATCATAAACAAAATCTTCGGAAAGTCGAATTTCTGATTCATGTTTGAAAGCTTGTAGTTTTCAAGATAAAAGCCAGATTAAACATTGAAAGTGTCAATTAAGTGAGATTTGAGACTAAAATAAAATTATTCAAAATAAAGATTTGTCCATGAACTCTCTTCTAACGGCTTGAGTTTAAGCTCATGATGCACTTAGAATTGAGTTTTATGAACTGCGTAATGTAAAGTTCAACTTGAAGCTTTTAATTGCAAGCTCCGTGTAGAGTACTAATATAAGCGTGCTTTAGACAGTCATAAGCTCTTTTGTGTTTTATGTTTGTTCTCATATTAATTGGAACTTGTGCTTACCTGCAAGTCGGCGACTGTAGCTTCGAGTTCATCGATTTTCGAGCTAAGTTTCTCCTTGGTGCGTTCCAATTCGGCAACCTCGGATCGTTTCATTTCGAGCTCCTTGGTTAGTTTCTGTATATCATGTTTGTCATGCGCTGTGAGATCACGTAGACGTACCAGCGTATCCTTTAGTCGTATATTTTGCTGTTCCAATTGCTTGAATTCATAGGTGGACATGCCGGCGTCACCTGAACCATTCGTGGCGGTTAGATTAGACTCAGTTTTGTTTTGCATTTCTGAACGAAGCAGCTCAAGATCTACCTGCAACTCCTCAATACGCTCCTTGCTGGATTCCAGTTCAAGCTGCAAAGTATCGGCCTTTTCTTCTGCCATTTCCTTATCGAGTGTAATCATTTCTACATTATCTGAGAGTTCAGCCATTTCCTGTGCATGTTGTTCCTTGGCCTCAATAGCATCCTTTGCATCCTGCTTGGCACGTTGCAATTCTTTTTGTAGCAATGCTTGGGCGCCCATGATTTTGGTACGAAACTCTTGTAGTTGCTCGAACTGAATCTTCATTTTGTCGAATTCACGCAGACGCTCCTTATCCTCGTTACGCCGCTGCTTGAGTGTCTCGAGTTTCTCGGTGAGATCGGCTATTTGAGTCTGCAACTCGGCGCTGACCTTTTGCGATTCCAGCAATGCGACCTTATCTTCTGTTGAATTTGGAGGAGTGATGAACGAAGGCGAACGCATAGGTTGTGATGGTGTAAACTGTGGCTTAAGGATCTCAAGAAATCCAGTCTCCACAAATGATGCACGTTTTGAGGCGGTTGCAGGTGTTGTTGTACCCCCGTCAACTGCCAGGGATCCACTACTAGATGCATCTTTATCCCTATCCTTAATACTCTGAGGTGCCAATGATTTGCGATTTGTTAAACTGGTTGTGGAACCGGTACGTTCGCTCAGAGATGTGGTCAATTGTGTGCGTGATCCAAGCAATGATTGGCGACTGGATGAGAGTGAGGTGCGTGAACCGCTAAGTCGTGCCTTAGTGGGTTGTACAGTAGGTGTGGCACCGCCCGAACCGCCGCTGGTAGTACCCAATTCGCACGCTGGCAGAAGAACACGTAATTGTGTGGGTCTCACAAACATGCCACAATTCTCATCGCATTCGAAATACTTTTGACCTTTTATCGAGCCATTATTTTTGCCCTTCGGTTCGTCCAGCACCACGCCCACCCACTTGCCAACGGCAAAGCCTGTCATGCCAACATAGGCGATCGTGCCGAACAGCTCTTTGCCAGTCAATTCGACCCGAGCGCCAACTTTAATGTTCTTCTCGGACATATCGATGAATACCCTGTTACCCTGTGCCACTTGTCCAGTTTTGTAAGTGTGTTTGTTATGAAACTGCCGTTAGATGTGCGGTATATGTGTGATTGTGTATGTTTGTATATATATATATATATATGGAGTATGAACAATAAGAAACATAATTAATACAATATTTAACGAAATATATTTCATATGACTTACATGAAATATTTTACGCAGCTGCCACTGTCACGTCCAGCTTTCAAATGTGGCAAATGCCAGTTTCTATCTAAAACAGTGCATAAAGAGAAACGGAAAAAAATGTTGACATCATTAGTCACCAATACAACTGAATACGCTTGTGCCGCAGAGCTACAAGTGTGCCACTTGTGCATAGTTAACTGCACGATAATGAAACTTTATTCTTACAATTGGATAATAATATAGGACAATTGCTTACGCTGTCTTCTAAAAAAGTTTAGTTAAAAATGTTTTAATATTGCAAAAAAATCCAGATATTAAAACAGCTGTCTGACTGTGATGAGAGTTACAACGATGTTTCGATTTAGAAACCAAACTATCGAAAAGGGCTTATATCGATGCGCTACCGGCTTGTAACTATCTGGGAACACTAGCAATTTGTTTATGTTCAGTGCTTCTCAGCTGTGGACGGTGTGGCAGCATTAGCGAAAGTTCTTTGCGATTTATACAATTAAATAGATAATATTAATATAAATAGATAATAAATGCGGTAAAATGGATGAAGAGGAGCATTTGCATCGCTTTGGCACACCGTTGGAGCCAATTGAAAAGGGTAAGTGATTTTATTATTGCAAATGAACGGAAAATAACAGCTAAACGTTTAGATGAGGTACCGGCGAAAAAGCCGCTGGCAATTGAGGATCAAATTGTTAAGGATGAAAATGGAAAACGACGATTTCATGGTGCCTTTACGGGCGGCTTTAGTGCAGGCTTTTGGAATACTGTCGGTTCTCAGGAGGGCTGGACACCGCAAAATTTCAAGAGTTCACGTGGCGAAAAGGCAAATAAAGTGCAACAAAGACCTGAAGATTTCATGGACAAAGAAGATTTGGGTGAATTTGGTATAGCACCACAAGGTATACGTACACGTGATGAATTTGCCAAAGAGAGCGAACATGAGCTGCGTACTGGACAACGTAAGCGGAAACTAATGCAATCACAATCAGATGGACCCATTCCTGGGCTCTCCGTGCTGGAACAATTATTGCGTCCAGTCCGTGACAAAGTCGCAGTCCGCATATTGAAGAGTATGGGCTGGAAACCAGGTCAGGGAGTGGGTCCTCGACAAACACGTAAAGAGAAACGACAGGGAACGGCTCGCAACACACGTGAACAATATCTTCTGGAGCACTACGGCTCGGAAGGGTTATCCAATAAATCAGAAAATTATGGTAACGATGTTCAAGATGAGGATGATATAGACGACGACGACGACGACGATGATGCAAATGTAATTACTTTTGCGCCAGCTGACTATGAGCCAATTTTCTATACACCCAAAGATAATCGCTTTGGAATGAGCTACTCAGGACTTAGTCGGGCACCAGTGTTGTCCAAGAGTAGAAATCAGCCAGTATCAGCTTTGCAGCATATTAATCTCTTTGGTCGACTAGAGACGGCCGAAAAGCATAAAGGACAATTGTCCATTCGTGGTCAAGCTTTTGGTGTGGGTGCATTCGAGGAGGAAGATGATGATATTTATGCACGCGATGATATGACTCGTTATGATTTCTCGCTCGCCGACAAGCAGCCTAAACAAAAGAAAGTTCAGCATATCCAACAGCGAAATATTATTGATGGTTTCAGCGAGGACAAGAGTTCCTCAACTCACAATCAACCATATGCTATTGATTTGCCACGAGATTTCGTGCCTCGCAATTGGCTGCAGCGCAAAAGTCGATTTACTCCAATGGAAGCACAGCTTGCAAAGAAGCTAGAAGCGGAAAAAGAGCACAAAATAGTAGGACTGGGTCGGCATGATCTTGACCCAGAGCAGCGAGCGCAGATGCTAGGCGAACCGCAGAGTGTACAAAAGAATCCTTTTAAAACAGTATCCAGCAATCAACAGGATCGTGGGAAATCACTTCTTGAACTTATCAATTCAAAGAGCAATAGCTTTACCAAGGGCGGACTAATCACTACGTCCGGCGAACAAAAACCTGTGGAGCTCAGCAAAGAGTTGCAAGAAACAAATGCAGCAATATTGGAAAAGGCTGCCGCAAAGACTAAAAACTTAAGTAAGCGAATTACTATGAGAATTCTTTAGAATCTTTTATAATAAATGTATTTTGCTTATTGCAGCATCGAGCAGTGTATCCCCTTCAAGTTTTAAACCTTTCCTAGCGGATGATGCTAAACAGCAGCGCTATGAGAAATTTCTGGCTGCCAAACTTAAGTACGATGCAGAGATTACAAAATTTCTGGCAGATTTGCAACCTGTCACACTCTCGCTATGGGATCGTGAAATGGAAAAAAAGGAATTTATACAGGCAGCAAAAATCTATCGCCCTTTAGCTGGTCTTATGCTAGACAGATTTGTATCCGAGATAACGGTGCAGGCCCCACAGCAGGAGGTGGAAAAGGTGCAGCCGAAGGAAGTACGTAAAATAATTGTGGAACGTACAAAAAGTATATGGAAACCTACCGCTGCGCTATGTAAGCGCTACAATATAGCCGAACCCTTTGGCGGAGCATTGCCTGACATGCAAAAAGAACTGAATGCCAAGCCAAAGATGTCTATATTTGATTATCTGGAAACATCGATTAATACAAAGGCAAATTTCGAAACTCCCACTATAATACCGAAGCACGTAGACATGCCTAAGGAGAAGATAAACTTGAAACAAAGTATAATTGATGTGCACACAGAATCACAACTAGAATCTGAGCCGGAGAAATCTCAATTAATAGCGACTTCAATTATACCGGAACCAACCGTATTGGCCAAGCCAACCATGGTGCCAAAAACACCACTGGAGCAAGCTGTGGATGCAGCACGTGATAAACCAATTTCTGAAAAGATTGATCTATTCAAAAGCATATTCGATGACAGCGATGAGGACGAAGAAATTGCCATAGAAATAGCTAAAGAAAAAGAGAACGAAGAACAAAACAAATTATCTGTAATGAAGGAAGCGTTGGGTCTACCAAGCACCAGTCAGTCGGCATCATCTTTAAATGTTCTGCGCAACTCATCGCCACCACGAGGAATATTCGAAGCGCTTTTCAAGTCAACAAAAGATGAAAAGCCATCAGAGCGAAAGTTCAAGCCCATCGAGGGAAACGTATTGAAGATAGCATATAAGCCACCTGCAGAACGATTGAGAAATGACAAAGAACTTGCGATGGTGAACATTCCAAGTGAGCAGATTTATGGGCCAGAGTTACCAGGTACCGCCTGTCTAGTAAAGCAGACACCTACTGAGGAAGACAACATCGATGCGAAGTTACAGCATCTATGGCAACAACATGCCCCAACTAAACGTAAAGCTGAGCAATGGGTTGAACGAAAGATTGTATGTAGCAGCAGCACCGATGATAGTGCCGACAGTGACAGCGATGAAGATAACTCAACAGCAGATAGTTCACCAAGTTCCTCAAAACCAAAGGCAAAAGCAAAAAAATCTAAAAACAAGTCAAAAAAATCTCATAAAAGTTCCAGCAGTAAAAACTCCAAGAAATCTAAATTGAAGTCCAAGAAAAAATCTAAGAGGAGTGAGAAATCAAAGCACAAATCGAAAAAGAAGAGCAAACATTAATTTATTGTTTTTTTTTCGTGAATTGTACATAATGATTAATTTATTATTAATAATATATTTTAAATAAAATTGAATAGAATATTTTATAATTTACTATACAATGATAAAAATTCATTCCGATATTTATACTCAGTGCTTCTTAAGTTTATGCAATTGTATGTAAAAAGAAAAACTAAGTTATTGAAAAATTTGCAACTATCAAAACAACGATGTACTTCCACATTGGGAATTTTTCACATCACTGACATTAGCACTCTACGCAAAGCATGGTTGCAGAAATTTGAATAATAAAAGCGCCTTCTACATAATTTGTACATCAAGTGTCGAAATGTTGTTAAACACAATGATGGTAAGTCGACGAAGTGCGTCTTTTTTACGATGAAGTCTACAAAACATGAGGAAACACATCGAATCTCTTCGACCATATAAAGCGTGTACATTCAAGATTAACATTTTATGATTCGAATTCTCACCGAAAAGCTGAGCTTGATAGGGCTGTTATGCAATACATAGTGACAGATATACGTTCGTTTTCATTAGTGGAAAACACTGGGTTTCGTGACATTCTCGCAGGAGCTTCAATAGAATTTTGCGCTATTACTGCGGATGTTTGGAGATCGCAGACTAATGAAGCATTTCTTACTGTGACAAACACATTCGCATCAAACGATTTTAAACTGCAAACTTCCGTTTTGTCAACAAACAAATTACTTTGTGAAACAAACCACACACAACAAAATATAATGTAAACTTTACAATCAGTTTTCAGCAAGTGGGATATTTCTTCCAAAATTGTAATAGTAAAATTGCAATAGTAACCGATAATGTTAGCTCTATGATTAAAGCACTGTGACATATTTAAAAACCAGTTCCATATCATATAAAAAGCAGAGAGACTACCAAGATGGGGAAACAAAATATAGTGTCAAACAGGAAGTTCCTACTCGATGCAACAGTGCATATTTTATGATAGACAGGATTTTGAAAGCGGGTGAGGCTATCGGCAAAGTGTTTCTTAACATGTCAAAAGCTTCACAACCATTCACTGTGGACGACTTGGACATTGTGCAGACCTATTAAAGTTACTCGCTCCATTGGAAACAGCTACGAGACAAGTATCTTCTAATACATCGGTGACGATGTTACTATATATACTAATAACTTGAGGTCTTTAAAGTCAATAAAGTCGGGTTTTACGTCTAGCGAGGATTTAGCCTGTAAATTTTTAATGGACCGTAACGAGGCTGTCAAAATATGAAGAGCGTTCGTTGCCGCGAATTGCAACATTGTTATTAGAAAATGAGGCGACCATTTTCAGAAATTGCAATGATGATTCCATACTCCATACAGTAGAGCCGTCACTACCACTGCAAAACCTCCAAACTGTATTACAGATTCTTCAAAAAATATATTGATGAATTGCCACAAACAAGAAGAGCAGACGTAATTATTAACCTTCAACAATATTTTAATTTGATGCATTCGCATGAAAATGTAGATTCCTGGAAGGTAACTATATCAATTTGCACTAAACATACGGAAAAATATAAATAACATTTCTTAAATTTCAGGAAAATGATTGTAATGTAAAGCAAACAGTATCCAAATTTCTATGTGTTCGCGCTACGTCTACAGATTCTGAGTCTCTGCAGAGCAAGACAGATAGATTGATATTTTTGCAAAGAATAATATACTACTATTCTTGTCTAAACATACAACTTAAATTTTGTTGTATAAGTTTAAGTTCCGTTTAAGTTCCTTATATGTTATATCATACTGAAATGATACATTAATTTTGATCATTGTAATAATATGTAAAATATGAAATATACATTTGAAATTGCTTATAATTTCAATTTTTATAAGGAAACATGCAAAAAATTAAAACATCGAATGGTTCACAATCGATAGTTTCCCACCTCTGGTATTCACATATGTTAATAAGCACTCATACATGTTGTACCAAACAGTTGATTTATATCGATATATCGAAATATATATATCGATTAAAAACAACATTTATTAATTTGTTTACTTAAGCATCTCTAGTCGTGTCTCGGCAAAAACATAATCAGCGAGCAATATTTTATTTTGCAATAATAAACTGTGCGCCGCAAACATGATGCTAACACTCAGAAATATTGGAGCATCATCCAATGGTTAGTTATACAATATTCTAATAAATATATATACATAAAATATGCATGCCTACTGTTAATAGTTATGTAATCTTTTTTCTTGCCTTATAAACCATTTTTTGTATATTAACAGTTCACCGGATAATTGGCATAACAAGCCCACGGATGTTGTCCGCCCGGGCTGAGCCCAAAGACATAGTTCCAGTTCCCAAAGGTTACGTTTATGTTAATAACAAGGAGCTAGACATGAATATGAATGCTATCACGGATAGAGCAGCGACCACAATGTTTTTGGGTGAACTGTTTCGCGGTTTTGCTGTAACACTGGCGCATATTTTCAAGGAACCCGCAACGATCAATTATCCATTCGAAAAGGGGCCACTCAGTCCACGTTTTCGCGGCGAGCACGCACTGCGTCGATACCCAAGTGGTGAAGAGCGCTGCATTGCTTGCAAGCTCTGCGAGGCTATTTGCCCAGCTCAGGCAATCACCATCGAAGCCGAAGAGCGTGCTGATGGCAGCAGACGCACAACACGTTACGATATCGACATGACTAAATGCATCTACTGTGGATTTTGTCAAGTAAATAATAATCGACTTATAGTTGACGATCTGTATTATTGCATTGCTCATCATTTTGTCTTGTTTTTCTGTTTCTGCAGGAGGCTTGTCCTGTCGATGCAATCGTGGAGGGGCCGAATTTTGAATTCTCAACAGAAACCCATGAAGAGTTGCTGTACAACAAGGAGAAGCTATTGTGCAATGGCGATAAATGGGAATCCGAAATAGCTTCCAATTTGCAGGCAGATCATTTGTACCGTTAATTTGAGATGAACATACGTATATATGTATATTAGATATTTATTTAAAATTGATTTTCCGTAGAATCGTATCAAATTGTATTTTAAATAGAAACGATGTTATACATACATACTTACATATACATATAATACTTGTATCATTGTGGAAATCATGTTTAATTCTTTGCTATTATGATCTTATACAAAGTGATATAGATGAGAACGCGATCAACTTCCGACTAAAATAAGAATGGTACAATTTTCATTATTAGTACATCAATTTCCGGTTATGACCATGTACATGACATGTATGCATGTTTTTCGCCTACACACCTTAACTTCATATGTACGAAAGAGTAACATTGCTTTTCATTTTTTAGTCGACCTGGAATATTAGTCCTCATCAATGATACAGACTGGGAGCTAATGGTAAGTTGACTTCTATCCTTTGACTTCCCCAATTTAAAGAGTGTTCTTGCGTTTTTTTCATTTTAGGGTGAATTGGAATATGAGCTACAGCCGAATGACAACATATTATTTATATCCACTCTGCACGGCGGATAATATAATCAACAGGTTGTCGATAATGTTAACTAGTTTATTAAGCCAATTTTTATATTGCCTTTTGATTAAATAAACATTAAAAATAAAATCAGAATTACACCCTTTCACTAAGTGTAAAGGCCCACATGGTGATTCGGTTTATTGGGCAAATAATTTTCATATTTGCATAACAAAAGATGAATAAACATAAAAAAATATAAAGGACAAAATTCAGAATTACGTCCCTTTACTACAAAGTGTAAAGGCCCACATGGCGATTCGGGGTATAAAGTTTTCATCATTTTTGACCCGAACTTTTATTTAGAACTTCTATTTGTAGCATGCTAACAGAGAATAACAACTTGGGAATTATAACTCACCGCTATGAAAAAAATTTCTATTTTTAGACACTTGCACCGTATGTTATTATTTTTTATTTCGTCCAGAAATTCGCAACACACAGACGAAGAATTTCAATGATAGATCCGCAAAATGTATAACGCTTATATATTTCCAGGAAGATCAATTTTCTTTTTATCATTTATCACTTGTCAGGTGTGCTCGTGCAAGTCAATTATAAGTTTAAATTGAACAACCTTTAGTTGAACATTTGATAATTGGTGATTATGATAAACTATGAAAAACCAAAATTAAAAAAAAAAAAAATTATTTAAATGTATTTATATGATAATTAAATTGCGTCTAAATTAATTTGATTTTTGAACATGGCCAAGAACACATATAAATAAATTCAAATTGATTTATCGATAAGCAATATTTTTTTTTGGTATTTTTTGGTATTTTTCATTTACAATTTTTGACATTTATGAGTACGCTGCATACGTTCCTATGTTGTACTTGGTCAAAGAGTCAATTACTTAAAAGAAATAGAGAAACAAAAACTATTTACATCAATAATTTTTAACATGCCAGTAAGTATTGATTTATAAATTATCATTTTAACCAGTATGATAATTGTTTTTATCACTAACTAAATGTGTACAATTCGCACGTTTTATTTATAATAACATTACTTATATTTTATTTATTATTTATGTTTTAGGCCTATCACTCGCATATCAAGGATTTCCGGCAACAAGTGGGCAACGTAGCCATTCTTCCATTGCGTACCCAGGTACGGGGACCAGCCCCAAGTGTTAATACGGACAACGACATTATCGATGAGTCAATTTATTTCTTCAAGGCAAATGTATTCTTTCGTACATATGAAGTTAAGGTGTGTAGGCGAAAAACATGCATACATGTCATGTACATGGTCATAACCGGAAATTGATGTACTAATAATGAAAATTGTACCATTCTTATTTTAGTCGGAAGTTGATCGCGTTCTCATCTATATCACTTTGTATATAACCGAATGTCTGAAACGGCTTACACGTTGTACGAGCAAAGCTCAGGGACAACAGGAGATGTACAGCTTGGCCATATCCAAGTTCGATATACCTGGCGATGCTGGATTTCCTTTGAACGCTGTATATGCCAAGCCACAAACCGTACAGGATGCTGATCTTATGCGTCAATACTTCTTGCAGCTGCGTCATGAGACCGGCAATCGATTGGTAGAGAAAGTCTTCAAGACAGAAGACGGCAAGCCAAACAAATGGTGGACTTGCTTTGCCAAGAAGAAGTTCATGGAGAAGAGCTTGTCTGGTCCAGGACAATAGATCATAATAGCAAAGAATTAAACATGATTTCCACAATGATACAAGTATTATATGTATATGTAAGTATGTATGTATAACATCGTTTCTATTTAAAATACAATTTGATACGATTCTACGGAAAATCAATTTTAAATAAATATCTAATATACATATATACGTATGTTCATCTCAAATTAACGGTACAAATGATCTGCCTGCAAATTGGAAGCTATTTCGGATTCCCATTTATCGCCATTGCACAATAGCTTCTCCTTGTTGTACAGCAACTCTTCATGGGTTTCTGTTGAGAATTCAAAATTCGGCCCCTCCACGATTGCATCGACAGGACAAGCCTCCTGCAGAAACAGAAAAACAAGACAAAATGATGAGCAATGCAATAATACAGATCGTCAACTATAAGTCGATTATTATTTACTTGACAAAATCCACAGTAGATGCATTTAGTCATGTCGATATCGTAACGTGTTGTGCGTCTGCTGCCATCAGCACGCTCTTCGGCTTCGATGGTGATTGCCTGAGCTGGGCAAATAGCCTCGCAGAGCTTGCAAGCAATGCAGCGCTCTTCACCACTTGGGTATCGACGCAGTGCGTGCTCGCCGCGAAAACGTGGACTGAGTGGCCCCTTTTCGAATGGATAATTGATCGTTGCGGGTTCCTTGAAAATATGCGCCAGTGTTACAGCAAAACCGCGAAACAGTTCACCCAAAAACATTGTGGTCGCTGCTCTATCCGTGATAGCATTCATATTCATGTCTAGCTCCTTGTTATTAACATAAACGTAACCTTTGGGAACTGGAACTATGTCTTTGGGCTCAGCCCGGGCGGACAACATCCGTGGGCTTGTTATGCCAATTATCCGGTGAACTGTTAATATACAAAAAATGGTTTATAAGGCAAGAAAAAAGATTACATAACTATTAACAGTAGGCATGCATATTTTATGTATATATATTTATTAGAATATTGTATAACTAACCATTGGATGATGCTCCAATATTTCTGAGTGTTAGCATCATGTTTGCGGCGCACAGTTTATTATTGCAAAATAAAATATTGCTCGCTGATTATGTTTTTGCCGAGACACGACTAGAGATGCTTAAGTAAACAAATTAATAAATGTTGTTTTTAATCGATATATATATTTCGATATATCGATATAAATCAACTGTTTGGTACAACATGTATGAGTGCTTATTAACATATGTGAATACCAGAGGTGGGAAACTATCGATTGTGAACCATTCGATGTTTTAATTTTTTGCATGTTTCCTTATAAAAATTGAAATTATAAGCAATTTCAAATGTATATTTCATATTTTACATATTATTACAATGATCAAAATTAATGTATCATTTCAGTATGATATAACATATAAGGAACTTAAACGGAACTTAAACTTATACAACAAAATTTAAGTTGTATGTTTAGACAAGAATAGTAGTATATTATTCTTTGCAAAAATATCAATCTATCTGTCTTGCTCTGCAGAGACTCAGAATCTGTAGACGTAGCGCGAACACATAGAAATTTGGATACTGTTTGCTTTACATTACAATCATTTTCCTGAAATTTAAGAAATGTTATTTATATTTTTCCGTATGTTTAGTGCAAATTGATATAGTTACCTTCCAGGAATCTACATTTTCATGCGAATGCATCAAATTAAAATATTGTTGAAGGTTAATAATTACGTCTGCTCTTCTTGTTTGTGGCAATTCATCAATATATTTTTTGAAGAATCTGTAATACAGTTTGGAGGTTTTGCAGTGGTAGTGACGGCTCTACTGTATGGAGTATGGAATCATCATTGCAATTTCTGAAAATGGTCGCCTCATTTTCTAATAACAATGTTGCAATTCGCGGCAACGAACGCTCTTCATATTTTGACAGCCTCGTTACGGTCCATTAAAAATTTACAGGCTAAATCCTCGCTAGACGTAAAACCCGACTTTATTGACTTTAAAGACCTCAAGTTATTAGTATATATAGTAACATCGTCACCGATGTATTAGAAGATACTTGTCTCGTAGCTGTTTCCAATGGAGCGAGTAACTTTAATAGGTCTGCACAATGTCCAAGTCGTCCACAGTGAATGGTTGTGAAGCTTTTGACATGTTAAGAAACACTTTGCCGATAGCCTCACCCGCTTTCAAAATCCTGTCTATCATAAAATATGCACTGTTGCATCGAGTAGGAACTTCCTGTTTGACACTATATTTTGTTTCCCCATCTTGGTAGTCTCTCTGCTTTTTATATGATATGGAACTGGTTTTTAAATATGTCACAGTGCTTTAATCATAGAGCTAACATTATCGGTTACTATTGCAATTTTACTATTACAATTTTGGAAGAAATATCCCACTTGCTGAAAACTGATTGTAAAGTTTACATTATATTTTGTTGTGTGTGGTTTGTTTCACAAAGTAATTTGTTTGTTGACAAAACGGAAGTTTGCAGTTTAAAATCGTTTGATGCGAATGTGTTTGTCACAGTAAGAAATGCTTCATTAGTCTGCGATCTCCAAACATCCGCAGTAATAGCGCAAAATTCTATTGAAGCTCCTGCGAGAATGTCACGAAACCCAGTGTTTTCCACTAATGAAAACGAACGTATATCTGTCACTATGTATTGCATAACAGCCCTATCAAGCTCAGCTTTTCGGTGAGAATTCGAATCATAAAATGTTAATCTTGAATGTACACGCTTTATATGGTCGAAGAGATTCGATGTGTTTCCTCATGTTTTGTAGACTTCATCGTAAAAAAGACGCACTTCGTCGACTTACCATCATTGTGTTTAACAACATTTCGACACTTGATGTACAAATTATGTAGAAGGCGCTTTTATTATTCAAATTTCTGCAACCATGCTTTGCGTAGAGTGCTAATGTCAGTGATGTGAAAAATTCCCAATGTGGAAGTACATCGTTGTTTTGATAGTTGCAAATTTTTCAATAACTTAGTTTTTCTTTTTACATACAATTGCATAAACTTAAGAAGCACTGAGTATAAATATCGGAATGAATTTTTATCATTGTATAGTAAATTATAAAATATTCTATTCAATTTTATTTAAAATATATTATTAATAATAAATTAATCATTATGTACAATTCACGAAAAAAAAACAATAAATTAATGTTTGCTCTTCTTTTTCGATTTGTGCTTTGATTTCTCACTCCTCTTAGATTTTTTCTTGGACTTCAATTTAGATTTCTTGGAGTTTTTACTGCTGGAACTTTTATGAGATTTTTTTGACTTGTTTTTAGATTTTTTTGCTTTTGCCTTTGGTTTTGAGGAACTTGGTGAACTATCTGCTGTTGAGTTATCTTCATCGCTGTCACTGTCGGCACTATCATCGGTGCTGCTGCTACATACAATCTTTCGTTCAACCCATTGCTCAGCTTTACGTTTAGTTGGGGCATGTTGTTGCCATAGATGCTGTAACTTCGCATCGATGTTGTCTTCCTCAGTAGGTGTCTGCTTTACTAGACAGGCGGTACCTGGTAACTCTGGCCCATAAATCTGCTCACTTGGAATGTTCACCATCGCAAGTTCTTTGTCATTTCTCAATCGTTCTGCAGGTGGCTTATATGCTATCTTCAATACGTTTCCCTCGATGGGCTTGAACTTTCGCTCTGATGGCTTTTCATCTTTTGTTGACTTGAAAAGCGCTTCGAATATTCCTCGTGGTGGCGATGAGTTGCGCAGAACATTTAAAGATGATGCCGACTGACTGGTGCTTGGTAGACCCAACGCTTCCTTCATTACAGATAATTTGTTTTGTTCTTCGTTCTCTTTTTCTTTAGCTATTTCTATGGCAATTTCTTCGTCCTCATCGCTGTCATCGAATATGCTTTTGAATAGATCAATCTTTTCAGAAATTGGTTTATCACGTGCTGCATCCACAGCTTGCTCCAGTGGTGTTTTTGGCACCATGGTTGGCTTGGCCAATACGGTTGGTTCCGGTATAATTGAAGTCGCTATTAATTGAGATTTCTCCGGCTCAGATTCTAGTTGTGATTCTGTGTGCACATCAATTATACTTTGTTTCAAGTTTATCTTCTCCTTAGGCATGTCTACGTGCTTCGGTATTATAGTGGGAGTTTCGAAATTTGCCTTTGTATTAATCGATGTTTCCAGATAATCAAATATAGACATCTTTGGCTTGGCATTCAGTTCTTTTTGCATGTCAGGCAATGCTCCGCCAAAGGGTTCGGCTATATTGTAGCGCTTACAAAGCGCAGCGGTAGGTTTCCATATACTTTTTGTACGTTCCACAATTATTTTACGTACTTCCTTCGGCTGCACCTTTTCCACCTCCTGCTGTGGGGCCTGCACCGTTGTCTCGGATACAAATCTGTCTAGCATAAGACCAGCTAAAGGGCGATCAGATTTTTGCTGTCTTATAAATTCCTTTTTTTCCATTTCACGATCCCATAGCGAGAGTGTGACAGGTTGCAAATCTGCCAGAAATTTTGTAATCTCTGCATCGTACTTAAGTTTGGCAGCCAGAAATTTCTCATAGCGCTGCTGTTTAGCATCATCCGCTAGAAAAGGTTTAAAACTTGAAGGGGATACACTGCTCGATGCTGCAATAAGCAAAATACATTTATTATAAAAGATTCTAAAGAATTCTCATAGTAATTCGCTTACTTAAGTTTTTAGTCTTTGCGGCAGCCTTTTCCAATATTGCTGCATTTGTTTCTTGCAACTCTTTGCTGAGCTCCACAGGTTTTTGTTCGCCGGACGTAGTGATTAGTCCGCCCTTGGTAAAGCTATTGCTCTTTGAATTGATAAGTTCAAGAAGTGATTTCCCACGATCCTGTTGATTGCTGGATACTGTTTTAAAAGGATTCTTTTGTACACTCTGCGGTTCGCCTAGCATCTGCGCTCGCTGCTCTGGGTCAAGATCATGCCGACCCAGTCCTAATATTTTGTGCTCTTTTTCCGCTTCTAGCTTCTTTGCAAGCTGTGCTTCCATTGGAGTAAATCGACTTTTGCGCTGCAGCCAATTGCGAGGCACGAAATCTCGTGGCAAATCAATAGCATATGGTTGATTGTGAGTTGAGGAACTCTTGTCCTCGCTGAAACCATCAATAATATTTCGCTGTTGGATATGCTGAACTTTCTTTTGTTTAGGCTGCTTGTCGGCGAGCGAGAAATCATAACGAGTCATATCATCGCGTGCATAAATATCATCATCTTCCTCCTCGAATGCACCCACACCAAAAGCTTGACCACGAATGGACAATTGTCCTTTATGCTTTTCGGCCGTCTCTAGTCGACCAAAGAGATTAATATGCTGCAAAGCTGATACTGGCTGATTTCTACTCTTGGACAACACTGGTGCCCGACTAAGTCCTGAGTAGCTCATTCCAAAGCGATTATCTTTGGGTGTATAGAAAATTGGCTCATAGTCAGCTGGCGCAAAAGTAATTACATTTGCATCATCGTCGTCGTCGTCGTCGTCTATATCATCCTCATCTTGAACATCGTTACCATAATTTTCTGATTTATTGGATAACCCTTCCGAGCCGTAGTGCTCCAGAAGATATTGTTCACGTGTGTTGCGAGCCGTTCCCTGTCGTTTCTCTTTACGTGTTTGTCGAGGACCCACTCCCTGACCTGGTTTCCAGCCCATACTCTTCAATATGCGGACTGCGACTTTGTCACGGACTGGACGCAATAATTGTTCCAGCACGGAGAGCCCAGGAATGGGTCCATCTGATTGTGATTGCATTAGTTTCCGCTTACGTTGTCCAGTACGCAGCTCATGTTCGCTCTCTTTGGCAAATTCATCACGTGTACGTATACCTTGTGGTGCTATACCAAATTCACCCAAATCTTCTTTGTCCATGAAATCTTCAGGTCTTTGTTGCACTTTATTTGCCTTTTCGCCACGTGAACTCTTGAAATTTTGCGGTGTCCAGCCCTCCTGAGAACCGACAGTATTCCAAAAGCCTGCACTAAAGCCGCCCGTAAAGGCACCATGAAATCGTCGTTTTCATTTTCATCCTTAACAATTTGATCCTCAATTGCCAGCGGCTTTTTCGCCGGTACCTCATCTAAACGTTTAGCTGTTATTTTCCGTTCATTTGCAATAATAAAATCACTTACCCTTTTCAATTGGCTCCAACGGTGTGCCAAAGCGATGCAAATGCTCCTCTTCATCCATTTTACCGCATTTATTATCTATTTATATTAATATTATCTATTTAATTGTATAAATCGCAAAGAACTTTCGCTAATGCTGCCACACCGTCCACAGCTGAGAAGCACTGAACATAAACAAATTGCTAGTGTTCCCAGATAGTTACAAGCCGGTAGCGCATCGATATAAGCCCTTTTCGATAGTTTGGTTTCTAAATCGAAACATCGTTGTAACTCTCATCACAGTCAGACAGCTGTTTTAATATCTGGATTTTTTTGCAATATTAAAACATTTTTAACTAAACTTTTTTAGAAGACAGCGTAAGCAATTGTCCTATATTATTATCCAATTGTAAGAATAAAGTTTCATTATCGTGCAGTTAACTATGCACAAGTGGCACACTTGTAGCTCTGCGGCACAAGCGTATTCAGTTGTATTGGTGACTAATGATGTCAACATTTTTTTCCGTTTCTCTTTATGCACTGTTTTAGATAGAAACTGGCATTTGCCACATTTGAAAGCTGGACGTGACAGTGGCAGCTGCGTAAAATATTTCATGTAAGTCATATGAAATATATTTCGTTAAATATTGTATTAATTATGTTTCTTATTGTTCATACTCCATATATATATATATATATACAAACATACACAATCACACATATACCGCACATCTAACGGCAGTTTCATAACAAACACACTTACAAAACTGGACAAGTGGCACAGGGTAACAGGGTATTCATCGATATGTCCGAGAAGAAC